>ML835023.1:27133-56268 GCA_009831015.1 Picea engelmannii
AACACATGACATATTATTTTCTACACATTAATGAAATATAAGATGCATTCTTTTAAAAAATGTGGCGAGTGATTTTAGGATTAAAAAAAGTTATTATGACTAACTAACAAATTAATGTACAAGAATTGGTATCTTATAGTACTCTTAATGTGATGTCAGAGATTAGTAGAATGCAAATCTAATGGACATTTATGTTATGAATTTATCTACATGCTATTGAGTGATATGATCCATGTTTATGGAACTAGTTACAAATGATATATTATGTACTTTTCTCCCACGTGATTCTTTAGTGATGTCTTAGAACCAAGAGTCCCTTTGTCACTAGAGTTTCTAAAGCACTTATGCCCCATTCTTCAAGACATAAGCGCTTTAGAAACTCTAGTGACAGAGGGACACTTGGTTCTACACCCCTATTTGACAACAATAGAAGATGGACTCCTTCTACACCCCCATTTGAAAATAATAGAAGATGGCCGTTTAATGATAAAGAGACACCTAGTTCTACACCTCCATATGATAGAAATAGAGTATGGTCATGATCATCCTCATAGTCTAATGTACCGTACAAAGTGTTAGCACTGAAAGTCACACTTTGACTACTATAAGTGTAAGCTCAGTACCCATCATAATGTGAAAGATAACAATTTATAAAAGTGCAAATGGATGTAAAACTCATACAAGACTGTCAATCACAACTTACTCCATACAATATACACCAACAAATAAGGCTTCAAATAATTTCATATCAGTATTTAAAGACATAACATGAATAGGTGGAAGACTTTACAAGAAAATGTAACATGTCTATCATCTACATCAGGTAGTATTGATACACATATGAAGAAAACTCTCTGACATAAGAACTTAAAATCAAAGAGGAAAACTCTGATATTTATTCTGCAAGCAGTATTACAATAGATCCTCAATTGCAACACAGATACAATCAACCAACTCAATCATTCAATAAACTGAAATCAAAGTAAGATAGAAGAGGGTGGATAAGAAAAAGGTCTGATTTCCATTATCCAAAGAGTCTTGAGTCTGGTCCATACAATAGGAGGCCAATCTGTTACATAGACAATATTAAAAATATGAGTCTCTCTCACACCATTCCAACCCTTTCCTTATCAAAATCCACTTCATATATAGTGAATGATCTCTATATACCCTAAGGAGGTCGAAACCAAAGAGCTACCTAGGATCCTCTTCCATTTAGGAGTCTTGTTACAAAATATTCCAACAAAAACCTAACAAATTCCTATTTTTAGGGATCTTGTCTATTGAGATAAATGCCTTTTGAAACAAGTCATGCTGCTTGATATGGAGATGAAACACATGTCCTTCATGTCCAACTAAATCCTAGAAGACCATTCGAACCTTCCCTGATAGCTGACAGCCTTCCCATGGCTCAAAATTGTCAGACTGTTAGAGTTCACAACGCCTATGACAACATACGTTGCGAACTTTCCTATAGGTGATGATTTTGTATTTTCTCCCAAAATATGAACTGGGACGGGCTGCGTTTTTGTCAAAATGTAAAAAACACTACGTTTTTCCTTCACACCAAATTTCAGAGGAACCCAGATTAGCATTCAAAAGTTATGAGCAAAACAATTCTCTGTTGTGTGCTAATTTCTTACAAACTGTCATAAATTACCAGTTCGCAGCGCCAGGCGTTTCAGAGTTTCTTGTAGCAAAATTTTTCACTTTTTCCAAAATCTTAACATCCCAAAACTGTATCAGGTGTCCAAAAATGCTGTAAACTTCATAATCTTAATAATCCTGATTAAAGGAAAGTACCCAAATTGATAATCATGGCTTACAAAACATAACTATCACAAAAAATGTTGTAAAATGCATGAACCAAGAAATTTGACCATACACTTCAGGTTGATATAGGTCTCCTTCAATGGATTAATATTACACTTCAAAATGATGCAAAAAACAAGGGTTTCAACCAATTCTGGAAACATAGGGTTTGCAACACCAATAGATAAACCAACAAAAACCCCTCTCTCAACCCTTAAACAACATGAAAACTCTCATGGAGTACCTGGTGAACCTGAGATTGATGTTGATGTCTGTGAATTTGAACAGAGATGTCTGCAAGCTATCCAACCTCCAACTATCCTCTTCATCCAGTTCGCAACACCAAGCTCAACCATAATTTGCACACTTCGAGGAAACTGTTAGTAGATCTTATGACATAATGCCTTAATAAGTGGTTAAATGGAGGCTCTTAAAACAATAAAATCCTTTTTGAAACGATCCTTTAATTTCAATAATGGTAAATGAATGCATGAGGTAATTAGAGTACGCTACAAAATCTCCTAGTGAGTTGTCAACACATACAACTGACTCTGATTTGACCTTCAAACGGATGGATGGTGACAATGAGAAACTTGTGTACAAGCTGGAGGTGTGACATGTCAAGGTAACGATCTAAAAATCAAAGGTGACTCATAGGGGTTTATTTACCTTGTCATGATGACAAATTACATAACCCAAAGACTCTAGACCAAGGATAGAGATGACTCCACTTATTTTAAACAAAACCTAAGTTTATGACCACAACCTAAAGGCTCAAAACCTATGACCTATAAACCTTATGACTAAAAAAAAAACCAAAGTGACTCTTTTTGACCCCTACAATTCTATGTGCTAACATCTGGCTCCATAGGGGATGGAGACCTCCCTGTGAGGCTCCAAGAACATGCAATTCCAATGGCCTTATTCCATTGGGCTATGGAGTCATCACCTCGTTCCAAACCTGTAAATTGTAACCTGCTTATCTGAATTACAAATCCATATGCCTGGTAGGTTGAAGAACAATTGTTGTTGTAGTGCCTTCATTGGGTTATGGAGTCTCATTGTTGATCTACTGCAAAAATGAAATAAAATGCTTAGAAACAAGATTAACTTTTACACTACCCTACTCTAACCAACTGAAATATACTTAATCAAGTGTAATGAAACTTCCAATGAAGCCATAAAAGCATCTGATTGATAAATATAACTTTTTGCAGGTAACTCTTTAAGAAAACCCACAAAAGGTGCAACAAATTCAACAAACAATCTATGAGCAAATGATACTTACAACTGCAACTTTCTTACATGGAAAAAGCTCTAATGCAGGAAACTTCTGAACAAATAGACTCCATGTATATGGCTATAGGATCATGAATCACATGACAGAATTCCGGCTGCATTAGAAGACTAGGTTGCTCCTTCATAATCTCTGCTCTGCTGACAAGACTGTAATTCTCTTGACCTCCTTGAAACATCCCATAGATATCACATGCTTCAAAGCAATCATGGACAACACAAAATTTTTCTGGCTTCTGATTATCTCCTTGGGAAAGAATCTTATTTGGAGCGTCTTCTTGAAATTGTTGGTTAACATTCTCTGAAGAAAAAATCATTGTAGATTGACCATATGATTTCTCAACCTCCTCTTTGCTGTCTTCTGAAATTTTTTCTCTAAAACTGTCAGATACAAATTCAATACTGGGAGAATTAATACATGCTTCTTTTTTATTTGCTTGTTGACTTTATTCCCGTTGGCCATCTATTGATGAAAAAGATAACAAAATCACTTATTCCTGTAGCTCCTTCCTATCGTCTTGACAAAAGTTTAAAAGCATATAATCAAGGAGGTTATCATGAGCCAAGAATGTTAACTGATTTTCTATGTCAATAGTAGGATGACGAGGGGCAACAACTTTCTCTGAAACATAAATGTCACTACCTTCTACAAAATATTCCTCATGATATTCATCATAAAAAAAAATCAGCCCTTTGCACATAATTAGGAAAAGGCTCAACTGCATATGTAAATTCATCTTGATGGTATGAGTTATAAGCATGTACATTTGCATCTTTAACAATGGAAAAATATGATTTAATAATTTCAAGATCAGAAAAAGATTTAAGATCTGCAAATGATGCACAAGCATGCAAAAACCATTGCAAGCTCAGATAAGCTTCCTGCTGTCTATATACTTCCTGATCCAAAACATTGTCCAAAATCTGACAAGAGAGTTGTGCACATGCCCGAAGATTACTCTCCACTTCCTTTGCATCAATAAACATCAACTACAGGGATGGTGACTTTCTTTCTTTTAGGTATAGGAATATATTGGGATGTTGTGCCATTGTATAATGTACCATGGAAACAACCTCAGTAGGCCGAATTTCAATAGGCATGCTGTGATAAATACTATGAAACCTCCTATTGAATTAAACAATAGTTTCATCATCCTCCCTTCTCAAAGCATAAAAATCAGTCAGGTATTGGTCAAAGGATTTGTTCTCACCCTAATACTTCACAAAAACATTATGAAATTCAGTCCATGAACCAATGGAATTAGCCTCTAGATGTCTAAACCACTGTCGAGCATCCCCATGTAGAGATTGAGAGAAAGTCCTCGTGAATACATCCTCATGAACGATTTGTAATAGGTCAGTGAACCACTCAAAAGAAACCATGTGTTTCTCGACTATCACACGATCTCCTCCATTGAATCTAGGAAGGTAATCTAAAAAGTTTGGAGGATAGTCATGAAGGACAAAAGGCAATATCAAGGGTTTATAAACTTTCCCTCTAATTCTAGACTGAAATTCAACTGGCTAAAAGTCAATTTCAATAAGTTGATTGCAAGTTTCAACAATGATGGTGGAAGGTGATGGATCAACTTTATCATTTACAAGATGAAAAGAATGATCAGTTTCAATATATATGAATATATGTGCATCATCATCCTCATGTGTTTCAACTGAAGGCATGGGGTCATAATTTATAACATAGGAAGAATGCATAACATCTTCTTCTAAAGAGGGATATATAACAACATGCTTATGGTCATTCGAATAGACGAAGCAAAGGATAATCCTCTTTACATGTTGGAAGGTTTATAGTTGGGAGTAAGCTTGTCATTAATGGCAAGAACAATGATGGAAAAGAACAGCGATGGCAAATATCAGCGATGACAAAGAACAACGATGGCAAGAACAACAAAATCGCGAAGTGACGAAATTGCAAGGTGGACAAAATCGCGAAGCAGCGAAATCGCGAAGGTGGACGAAATCGCGAAGCAACGAAATCGTGAAGTGGCGAAATCACGAGAAGATCTGGGCCGTAGGATATGTGGTATCTACGAAGGCTCAATAGCCGTTAGATATGGTGAAGCTGCAAGGCGGATAAGTCCAAAAGTCATCCAACTCCCCAAAACTATGAAGGAATCCTGGTCGTCCATCGGGGACAGTCGTGGACCGTTGACTCCATTTCGGAGTTTCGCGACTCGCGACTTGAAGAGGCAAGAAATATGACCATTGAAATCGCGATATGCGAAATTGCGATTTAATCTCAGCCGTTAGATCAAGGTGTGATCTAGACCGTCGACTCCATTTCGGAGTTTCGTGACTCGCGACTTGGAGAGGCAAGAAATATGACCATTGAAATCACGATATGCAAAATCGCGATTTAATCGCAACCGTAGATTCATCGAGATCGTGGACCGTTGATTTAAGCTTCATTTCAGAGTTTCGCCTATCGCGACGTGGAGTGACAAGAACCTCTATCGAAGGAATCGTGAGATGCGAATTCATGATAAGATCTGGACCGTAGATTCATCAAAATCGTGGACCGTTGATCTAAGCTTCATTTCAGAGTTTCGCCTATCGCAACTTGGAGTGACAAGAACCTCCATCGAAGGAATCGTGAGATGCAAATTCATGATGAGATCTGGATTGTAGATTCATCAAGATCATGGACCGTTGATCTCAGCTCCACCTCGGGGTTTCGGGGATCACGACTTGGAGATTCGAGATGCCTCATGTCCAGACTCACGAAATGTGAATTTGTGAAAAGCACTTTTTGCATAAGTGCTTGGTCATGGCCATGGTCATATAAAGGAAGGAGCCAGTGCATAAAAAATCCGTTTCGGAGTTTCAGGACTCGTGACATGGAGACTCAAGATGTCTCATCACAGAATCTCCAAATTGCGAAAGTGCGAAACGGGTAAATAACGCAAGAACTCATCAGAGTTAATCCAACGATGGAGGTGAACATGAGCACGATCGAAGGACTAATGTTGATCCTCACAGTGTAATTGCTAGAAACCATTGATGGTTTCTACCAGAGGATGTGAAGAGACTTCGGTGTGATTTCCACAGGAGCTGAAGAGTTACATGGAATCTGCTAGTGTAATGAAGACGATTCGTGGAGGAAATTGACAGCTGGATGAGGGTTGGAGCCCATAACTGAAAAATAAAGGACAAGCTCGACTATAATAGAGAAGACGAAGAGTCTCAACTGCGAGAGAGAAAAATGAATCTTGGCATAACACCTAGTGATGATAGACACAGAGGTTGAATTGCCAGAGAAGCTGAAGAGTCGCAATGATGATCACGTAGAGCACTTGAGATGTGGAGGAGATTGGCAGGGTATGAGTATGCAGAGGAATGGAAAATATTGCATGCACAAGATGCACATAAGCTATAAATACACGGTACAGAGAAGAGATGAGGTTGTTGTTGTTGCTGGAGTTGCTGAGGATGTTGTTGTTGAAGGTGATTCATGCATGAAGAAGGATCAGAGTGCAGCAGCTGAAAAGAACAGAAGAAAAAATGTGCAGCGAATGGACATGGTGCACAGAGCATAAAAAGCAGAAGAACAGAATGGGCAGCGGATGCATGCAGGAAGACAGTGAGGAAGTTTGAGTAGAAAAATCTTGTAGAACAGTGATAAGACTGGTAAGTTGTTATTGAACACTATATCACTGTAATAGATTTCAGTATTTCATATTCACAATCCAGGGTGGTTGGGAGGTGCTAGGGAGGACTGGTGTCCTCAGAGGTTCAAGTGGGTGCTTGAACACAGGGAGTTGGTGCTTCCTTCTAGTTGGTGCTAGAGAAACAAGGGAGTTGGTGCTTCCTTCTAGTGGGTGCTAGAGAAAAACAGAGAGTTGGTGCTCTCAGCAAGTTGCAGCTTGCAAAACAAAGGTTGTAGCCTCACAATGAGTTGGTGCTCATATGTATGATAATGTAAAGAATGTAAATAATACTTATCATATAAAGAAGAAGAGGTTTTTACCCTGTATGGGTTTCCTTGGGAAATATCTGTCTTTGTGTTTCTCATATATGTGACTGATGCTGAATGTGCCATTGTTTATTTCCTTGCATTATTGTGATCATCATTGAGTGCCTTGTAAAGATTTTAAAAAGAAGAATAATTGTTTAAGCACGGTAACAACTGATTCACCCCCCCCTCTCAGTTGTCCAACATTATATGCAAGGGGAAATACAAGAATGAGCTAATGAAAAAGAACAAAAGTTCATGGAGAAAACTAATAAGCTGATACCTGGTTTTTCCCTTCTGCCTTTTTATCTTTATGTCAACAGTATTCTTCCTCCAGTGGAGTCTTTGATAGTAGATTCACCAGGTAGAATATTGCAGTCAAACTTTGTGTCTTGCTCCTGTCTACCATCAAAAGCTGGATCTATGTTGTTCTCCCAGGGAAGATCACTTCACTCTTCTCTGCCCAACAACGACGCCAAAAATGTTAGCACTGAAAGTTACACTTTGGATGCTATAAGTGTAAGCATAGTACCCATCAGAATGTGAAAGATAACAATTTATAAAAGTGCAAATGGATGGAAAACTCAGACAAGACTATCAATCACAACTTACTCCATAAAATATACACTAGAAAATAAGGCTTTGAATAATTTCAGATCAATATTTAAAGACATAACATGAATAGGTGGAATACTTTACAAGAAAATGTAATATGTCTATCATCTACATTAGGTAGTATTGATACACATATGAGGAAAACTCTCTGACATAAGAACTTCTCAAAATCAAAGAGGAAAACTCTCATATTCCGCAAGCAATATTACAATAGATCCTCAATTGCAACACAGATACAATCAACCAACTGAATCATTCAATAAACTGAAATCAAAGTAAGATAGATGAGGGTGAATAAGAAAAAGGTCCGATTTCTATTATCCAAAGAGTCTTGAGTCTGATCCATACAATAGGAGGTCAGTCTGTTACACAGACAATATCAAAACTATGAGTTTCTCTCACACCATTCCAACCCTTTCCTTATCAAAATCCACTTCATATATAGTGAATGATCTCTATCTACCCTAAGGATGTCGAAACAAAGGAGCTACCTAGGATCCTCTTCCATTTAGGAGACTTGTTACAAAATATTCCAACAAAAACCTAACAAATTCCTATTTTTAGGGATTTGTCTATTGAGTTAAATGCGTTTTGAAATAGGTCATGCTGCTTGATCTGGAGATGGAACACATGTCCCTCATGTCCAACTAACTCCTAGGAGACCATTCAAACCTTCCCTGACAGCTGTCAGCCTTTCCATAGCTCGATTTTTTCAGACTCTTAGAGTTCACAACGCCTATGACAACATGCATTGCGAACTTTTGTGTAGGTGATGATTTTGTATTTTCTCCCAAAATACGAACTGGGCTGGGCTGATGTTTTGTCAGCGAGTAAAAAACATCATGTTTTTCCTCCACACCAAATTTTAGAGGAACCCAGATTGGAATTCAAAAGTTATGAGTAAAACAATTCTCTGTTGTGTGCTAATTTCTTACAAACTGTCATAAATTACCAGTTCACAGTGCCAGGCGCTGCGAACTTTCCTGTAGCAGCCTTTTTCAAATTTTCCAAAATATTAACATCCCAAAACTATATCATGTGCCCAAAAATGCTTTAAACTTCATAATATTAATGATATTGATTAAAGGAAAGCACCCAAACTGATAATCATGGCTTACAAAACATAGTCATCACCAAAAATGTTTTAAAATGCATGAAACATGAAATTTGACCATACACATTAGGTTGATAGAGGCATCCTTCAATGGATTAAGATTACACTTCAAATGATGCAGAAAACAAGGGTTTCAACCAATTCTGGAAAAAGAGGGTTTGCAACGCCAATAGATAAACCAACAAAAACCCCTCTCTCAACCCTTAAACAACATGAAAACTCTCATGGAGTACCTGGTGAACCTGAGATTGATGTTGATGTCTATGAATTTGAACAAAGATGTCTGCAAGCTATCCAACCTCCAACTCTCCTCTTCATCCAGTTTGCAACACCAGTTTGTAGCGCCAAGCTCAAACAAAGTTTTCACACTTCGAGGAAATTGTTAGTAGATCTTATGACATAATCCCTGAAGAAGTGGTTAAATGTAGGCTTTGAAAACATTAAAATCCTTTTTTACATGATCCTTTAATTACAATGATGATAAATGAATGTAAGAGGTACTTAGAGTAAGCTGCGAACTCTTCTAGTGAGTTGGCAACACATTCAAGTGACTTTGATTTGACATTCAAACAGATGGATGGTGAAAAGAAGAAACTTGTGTACAAGCTGGAGGTGTGACATGTCAAGGTAATGATCCAAAAATCAAAGGTGTGACTCATTGGGGTTTATTTACCTTGTTATGATGACAAATTACATAACCCAAAGACTCTAGACCAAGGCTAGACATAACTCCACTTATTTTAAACAAAACCTAAGTTTATGACCACAACCTAAAGACTCAAAGCCTATGACCTATAAACCTTATGACTAAAAAAACCATAGTGACTCTTTTTTACCCCTACAATTCTATTTGCTAACAAAAAGTACATGGTATGTACACTTATGCACATGTAATTGTGCAAACATGCATATTTAATTGTATTCATGAATTCAATCAATCACACTCGATCTCTAAGTTAATATTTGTCCCTTTTCAGATACATTTCCTAGTGGATCATCACATTAATGCCTGCATCCATCCCTAGGTGAGATTGGGTTTGAACCACCTTATGGGGATCATGATACTAATATAGAAAATTATTCTATGTCACATCAATGGATTTACAATGTCCACCACACCCACTACCTGTGGTAGGTAAATTATTGAAAATTTACTTATATATTATAAATGGATCGAAAGTGTGTGTGTGCGTTTATACATAAATTTATGCTCGTCTTGATATTTATATATTTGTACCTATAGATCATGAGAGGTTGGATGCACAAGATCATGATCAACTATAGGTTTTGGATCAGTAGGAGGGTCAAGCTCAATAGGAGGGTCAGGGTTAGGCGAAGGGAAATGCCTAGTGTGTGGATGAGTATGTCCCCATAACTACCTACCCTTATGATATTCCTAAGGATATTCCTTGGGAAGATCATATTCAATCATTAACTCTTTAACATTGCAAATCCCACCATGCAAAATTAAAGAGTAACCTTGAGCAATTGGTCCTCCATGTTGAGAGTTGATAGATCTTGGATATAATTCTGCACTCTCTTGGAACATTTATTGATGGCTATCTAGCGATTGTGCCAACCACTAAGAGGTTTATTGAATTGATGCAAATATGTAAGGAGAAAGTGATGGGCCCAGATGAATAACCTGCCATGGAGTTAAAATTATCTAGACAATATGCCATATCTATGCTCAGTTTTAAAAAAAGGGCCAAAATGATTGATGTTGAAGGTTCAATATTTTAAATAACCTCACATTGATCAACATCTTTAAGATCAGTTCCTCAGGGCATATGGGAGGTTTCCATGGAACGACAAGGTACCACATTATTTTTCTAGGTTTATTTATGCTAAGTTTTTTGGGAACATGAATCCAGACTACACAAACATTCCATCTAAATATCATGGCATTGGAAAATTCACACATTTAATAAAATAAGTGCCTTTTAGGATCCTGTTTTTTCTTATCCTCCACCTCCCTTGATATGTTTCCCACCCAGGTTGGTAGCTTTACCTTCAGAGTTGGACAATACCTTTCACGTTGGTTAAGATGTGAGGGTTGCCATAGCTAATATCTTGTAACCAATCTTGATAGATATTGATGTTAGTTTGAATAGGTAGAGAGCTCAAGCCAGTTTATGTGATGTATTTGGTGATAAATCTGACACTGGATTTGAATTTGATGAGCCATGAAAACCTCATTTCCTATGCAAAGATCTTTCAAGATAGTTAGCATGATCTACTCACCCATGAGGTTGAGGGCATGTGATCGATATGTACTTGTAGACATGTACAATGGACATTCAATGCAATGTATGTAAGACATGAATATTGTTTCATGTATTAGGAGGACAATTTAGTTATTATATGCACATGTTTGACCTATCTAGAGATATATGAAAATGAAAGTTGTCCATGTTCGTTCACTCTTTTAATAAATGAATATTAGTTCATGATCTTAGGACGTGCGATCTTATATAATATTCTTGATGAGTTATGTTTGCTTATATTATAAGTATATAATTGTTTGGACACCTTTAGCAACATTTATTTGAAATTGCACCTAAAGTTATGTGAACAATATTTTCTTATATTAAAATGTTGTTGATTCCATCAATAGGTACTCTTGGTATGGAGTGATCCACTCAAAATGTTAATACCGACCATCTCACTTAAAATGCCATGCTTGCCACTCAAGTAATGGTCCACACTTTTTTTTAAGTAACAATGGTAATTTTCATGTAGCAAATTATGTTTTATATATGTCTAAATTGGTATTATCCAAATGCAAGTTCTTCTTTAGCGTTTAATATATTCTTGTACATGTACATGTGTTTTCGGTCACCTAGGAGGATAATGTATATATAGATGATGTGGCATAGATTCCCATACATCTTTGTCACATGTACACTTAGCTTTCTATATTGTCTTTGATTTTATGTCCATCTCGTACATGGATTTTAGTGGAGTTAGATACCAAGTTGTTCATTTTTGGATTTGTATTTAATTTTGAACTCTTTAGTATACACTGTATATTTTTAGATGTATGTTTTTGGATGGTAAATTTTGAATTTGTTGTCATTTTGATATGGTGCTTTTAATATCTTCTTACTTGCACGTTTAGACTAAGAAATTTAGTCTTTAGCATAAAAAATAAATAGTGATTTAACAATATAAGAAAATAATAAATTGTAATTTTGTTGTCATTTGGTATGACACTTTACTATCTTCTTGCTTGCATGTATAAGTTAATTGCATGTTTAACTTACTATCTATTCACTTTCATGTACATGTTACTTGCACATGTTTAGTTTACTTGGATGTATATTTTAAGCAATTTAGCTTTCAACATAAAACACAAATGGTTTTGCAATTTAAGTAAATAATGAATGATAAATTTTGTTGTCATTTTGATATGACACTTTTACTGTGTCCTTGGTTGAATGTATAACATACTTGCATATTTAAATTACTTCCATGTATAGGTTGATTTTTTTTTTTATCTTTCAACAAAAATAAATAAATAAGGGTTTAGTAATATAAACAAGTTATAATGAGTGGTAAATTTTGTTGTCATTTTGATATGGTACTTTTACTATCTACTTGCATGTTTAGCTTACTATCTACTCATATCTGCTCACTTGTATGTATATGTTACTTGCACATGTTTAACTTACTTGCATATATAGGTTAAGAAATTTAACTTTCACTAAAAAAAAAAAAATAGGGATTCAACAAATTAAGGAAATAATAAATGGTGAATTTTGTTGTTATAATGAATGGTGAATTTTATTGTTTTGCTTGCCTACATGTTTATCTTACTATCTTCTTACTTGAGTGTATAGTTTACTTTTGTGTAGAAGTGGAAGGTCATTCAGCTAAATTTGATTACAATACTTTTCATTATATCCATCTAGCCATATGTAATCTTGGATTGTTTCATGTTAACAATTTTTTTTGTATTTGTACTTTTGAAATCTAATATGGCATGAGTATGTCTTTATATGTTTGTTAAATAAAGTTTTGGGATAGAGTGAGTGAAATCTTTTTGGACATCCTTGAATTTTATGTTGACCTATAAAGGGGCTTTGAAAGGATGTATTTTTAGTTTTTTATTCAAAGAATGATTTGCTTGGATCCATGCAAAAGGAGTTATGAAACGTTGTAAGACATTTAACAAATATAGTTTTGTTTGATATAAATAAAATTATGATTTATTTTATTTTATATATTTTTTTCCATGCAAAAAGAGGTTAAGGTTACTTGCACATGTTTAGTGTATTAACATTTTTAGGTTGAGCAGTTTAGCTTTCAACAAAACAAAAAGAAGAATTTGGTAATTTAAGCCAACAATGAATACAAAGTTTTGTTATTGTTTTGATATGTTATTTTTTTATTTGTTTACTTTCATGTTTATCTTATTATCTACATATTTGCATGTTTAGCTCACTTGCATGTATATTTTAAAAAATTTATTTTTAAGAAGAAAAAACAAAGGCAACAATTTGGTTTTAAGTTGGAAAATTAACTTTAATCATTCACGGTGTTGATAAAAATGATTCATGATGTATGTTACATTAAGGGACAACCGTACCTAACATTGTTTCATGTGATGACTATGTCATCGAGACAATACCTAAGGTCGTCTCACGTGATGACTATGTCATTGAGAGTATACTTGATAATACATGTATGGTGATTGTCCAATACTTAGGTCTACTATCTCCACTAGTGATGTGCTGAGTGCATATCCATTCACTAGTAAAGCGTTTTTTCATGAATTGTGAAAAATTTCAGCATTGATTTAAAACATTGTCCATCTACAAATTTATAATAAGTTATATAATTCAATTTAAAATGTAAAATAGTTCATTCAGTTAAACATCATATGAAAATACAGATCTAATTAAAACAAATAATTCAATTAAATGTCATAGAATAGGTATTGGTTTAAGAATTAACAAATACATTATGTTTAATCAAATATATCATTCAATTTAAAACATAGATAATTTCACTAAAATTGATCACTCAATTAAACAATCAATCATAGAATGAACATTGGTTTAAAACATATATCATTTTAATAAAAAATAATATTCAATTAATAATATATCTTAAATAAAATTATTGATAAATAGTAAAACAAATCATTATCATTCTAATAAAACAAATCATTCAAATTTTATAGAGGTTAAACTACAACTATGGGTAGTATATGATGTTGTGTATGGGACTAAGGCTAGATGATATTAGAAAACACATGAACCTTTGGAGGTAGCCTCAACGATGACCACAGGGGATTTTTTCTTTCTTGTGGATACTATTTAGGCTAAAACCGTGTTTGTAGTCATGGAGTAAAATCCAATATTGCTTTTGATTGGATAAAAGCTAGTCTTCCTTGAATGTACAAAAATAGTTGAATGACCCAAGACCTAGAGGCATCTAGAAAGAGTGAAAGTCTGTCCCCTTATGTACCACATTGGGTTATTTTAGGTGGAGTGTTTTTCCTTGAATAATGGTTATGAATCAACCCACATTCGTTGATAGTATCCAATGATGGTTATCCTCACTATTGATCGATAACTGAGTTATGATAAGTTTTTTCACCTTCAAAAAAAGAGTCATTCAAATTTTAAACAACATGAATTGTTGAGAAAAATCATAGATTTAAGTTATCTAGCAAACTTTCACACAACTAACCAAGAAGGTAATATGTTTGTAATGTCAAATACTCTAATGGAATGTTTTTAGAAACAATATCATAATGGAATGACATACTCGATTATTCTTTCATGATCTTCCTTCACCATTTTCTACCTTTTAACCTTTTATTTATTTGTTGTTTGGACTCCATCAATTTTATAAGAGAAACACATACCATATGGCTATATTGGTAGATATCTTATAACATTTGGTTGAAAGTCCTGAAAGTGAACATGGTTCTCAGTTTCATGGGTTTCTTGAAAAAACATCATTTTAATATGATGGATTCATTTTCATATATAAAAATATTATCATCATAGTCCACCATTAACCTGGACTTTGCTTCATGCATTGCATCAAATAATATTTCACTTTTTCTTCATTGTTTGGAGGTGAAACCATTGTAAAGACATCACATGTATACACGACAATGACAAATTTATTCTCATTAGTGATTACACCATTTTCAGTATACATATGTGTATGTACAATGCTTAAAGCACATACAACAAAAATAAAAGAAATATTGCACATGTGGCAAAATATTACTTTTTCTAAGATTATAAACTCTATCACCATTAATGGATACCATGGTGTCCTCCCATTCCAAGTCCTCTAAGGTCAAAAGTTGCATTTTCCTCTTTTGATTAATCTTTGTATAGCATAATTGCCAATTATGTTTTCACGAGCCTCTATGTCATCTTTGCACAAATTGGACAAAAGCATGATTTCTTCTTTCTATCAAATGCAAACACATTTTCAAAGGCCTTTGTTCTAATAGAGTGAAAATATCTAGGCCCTTGTATGGTGCTAACATTGTATGGAATTGATACATTTATATTCTTGCTTCCAATATGTGAAAACAACTTATAGCTTGAAGAATATGTAGATTTGAATGATATTTTAAGACATTTTGACATTCCAATTATAACTAAAAATAAAAAAATATTTTCAATAAAGTTAATAAATTTTCAGACAAAATATATACACACCTATGTGCATTGCTTGATCATCGATTAGGTTTGAGACTTAAATTCAATTTACACCATTGAACAACTTGATCAATTGATATAAATCAATCTACATAATGATTCATTTTCCATCTTCCAAGGGATCATTTTACACATACCCCTACACTATCATGCTCTCCCTTTCCATGTCTAGTCTCAAATAAATTAAAAAAAATGTTTAATGCTTGATTTCTTATGAGGGAAACATAACCACAAGAATGATAACGTGGATTTAAATTGACCTGCACAACCATTTAACCATATGTAATATTGATTGAATTCAACCCCACATCATTTCAATGAGTTATAAATTACATTGAAACAATATTGAACAAAATGTGTCTCATGGGTGCGATCATCACTAATATAGACATGGAACTATTTAATCTAATGACGATCATCATTGGTTCTTTCTATATCATTGACATTGTATTGTGAATTTTTGTATAGAACATGAAAAAGTATAGACACTTGGTTGAAATGATAATATTCATTATGAATCTCTTTCTATGTAACAAGTGTGTAATTCTCTGCAAAATCAACCTTTAACAAAATTGTCCTTGGTGGAAAAATGTCATGAGATTGTTTGAACTATAGGTCTTACCATTTAACTCTATGAAAATGATTGGTATATATATAAATCTCAGTTTCAAACTTCTTCAAGAAGTCTATCACATGGATTTGATCTTCTAGCAAATCAATCTTTTTAGAGAGACCACTTGAAGAAAAACAAGTAACATTGAGAGTATCATAGTTGTATCTCTTCTAGTTGACAATGGTATTTGACAATAATGGATCATTCATATCAATAGGGTACTTACAATGGAATAAAGTCAAATTTATACAAGGAAGGCATTTCTTTCCACTAACACATTGTTTTTGGTAAAACAACTCAATACCTTCTCTTTCGCATAGAATTTGGGAAATGAAAGCATGAATTGTGAAAGGAGGAGGTTAATGTTTTCATAAGATTTCACAAAAATCAAAGAAAGTGTCATAATATATTTCAAATTCCACAAGATAATGATCACAACACGTGTTGTGGATAGTGGTAGGCCTAACATACCATGGTTTAAGTTTCACAAATATGATGATTGAGATATCAATATTAGGGTGAATCTCTTTAAAATTGGTGCTACCAGCAACATGCATTTTTTTCGAGGTTAAATTTACAAATATTTGTGGCTATGATTTGTAATGTTGCAAACAAAAACCTTAAAATTGATCCCCAAAATGAAAAGGTGATGCATGAACATTTCCCATAAGAAATGAATCATTTTGAGAAGGTCTAAGGGGGTCTTGAAATTTACTAAAGGGAGTGGGTTCCCTTAATGGATTTGATTACATTTTCCCTAAGTTTGTAATTGTATTCTAGAAGGATAGGGTTGTTAGGAAGAAATAGGGTTGTTTTACTAATTGTGATGTAAATAGCTTATTTAAGCAATTAGTTGAATTAGGTGATTTTTCCTAAGTATGGAGGATTAGATCAAATGGATCCACATCAATTGGAGAAAGTGAAATGCTAATATTATAATTAATTCTAGATTCTTAGGAATTTATTTTGTTGAGCTAGAAGTTTAGCTTCCATACTTAAAATTGTAGGCCTTTGAGCATGTATGAATGTGGCCAAATGATAGAGTAATCAAGCCAAGGTTGAGAGTTGGTCAATTAGTGAAAAATTGGGTCAAAAGAGAGAGTAAGGCCGGTTGATGAAGAATCTAGCCAAAGGAGTGAGAGACAGTCGAGGAGAAGTCCTGACTGTGAATTGGGTGAGAAAGATATTTCTGAATTTATTGTACATAATTCAAATTAATGAAAATATTTTGACTGTGTGTGTATTTCCTATGGTTATGTATGAAAGTTTGAGACACCATGAATGAATAATTAGGATTTTCTTACTTGCAGAAGAAATAAATTGATTGCAGGGTTCTAAGTGAGGAGGAGGAACGAGTGAAATCCCAAATCTGAAGAGAAGATCAAAATCTATCATTTAGGAACAATGACCGTCAGATCAACCCAAGAACAAGTCATGATCATGGATTTGTCTCGAGATTCGTGTCATTAAATTGGAACAATGAAGTAAAGATCCACCATTTATCATGATAGGATCAACGATGATCCATGAAATGACTTTCGAGATGGATCTATCGAAACCGATAAAAAACCACTCTAGTTGGAAGTTTCGAGGGAGGATACTCTGAAAGATGGACAATCCAATGACTATCGAAGTTGCAGACATTGGAGGATACTGTTGGTTGTGGAGCTTGATTATATTCCTGATTTAGAGGTCTTTTGTTTTCAGCTGTGTTTATACCCCATGAAGTATTTACACCCCAGAAGTATGAACACTCTTCCACGCGGGGGAGTGCAGAGGGGGGTTACCCACTCTGTGGGGTCCGGGGGAAAGCGGGCCCCCGAAGGAAAAATTGCCTTGTAAATGTATATTGTAATTTCATTGTAAATCTGGACCGTTCATTATAAGGTCGCAGATCTAACGGTAGAAATTATGTTAGGATTTTTTTCCCTAGAAGGCAACCCTCTGTTATGAGGGAAATGTATTGCGACTATGCATGATGGCGAATATTGTATTCTGAGATAGGAGACTATGAGAGAAAGAAGAGGAAGTTACAACGAGTTTGTTGTAGGTTGTATCCCTTCATTTGCTAGATAATAATAAAGGAAGGACCTGACAATTTCTCTAGTGGACGTAGCCCACATTGGGTGAACCACGTAAATCTGTGTCTCTATTGTATTGTGCATCTTCTGTGTTTGGTTTCTATATTTGTTTTATTTTATTGCTCCATGGTCCTGTTTTTCTAACAATTGGTATCAGAGAAAAAGATAACTCGCATGAAAGGAGGGTTCATGGTTGGAGTGGGAGCAATGGCAGAAGATGAAAAGTTTAGGGTTGAGAAATTTAACAGCCAAAACTACCAGTTATGGAAGATGCAGATGAAAGATTATTTATATCAGAAGGATCCATTCCTACCATTGGGTGGAGTAGAAAAGAAGCCGACGGCCATGAAGGAAAAAGAATGGGAGATTCTTGATAGAAAGGCTCTAGGAACGATACGACTGAGCCTGGTAGCATCGGTGGATTTCAATATTTTGAAAGAAAAGACAATAAAGGCTTTGATGGACACATTGGCTAAATTGTATGAAAAACCCTCGACGTCCAATAAGGTATTTCTAATGAAGAGATTATTTAATATGAATATGTAAGAAGGTGAGTCTGTTGTAGATCATTTAAATGATTTTAATATGGTTACTAATCAACTAAGTTCTATAAAAGTGGACTTTGATGATGAGGTCATGGCTCTTCTAATCTTGTGCTCATTGCCAGAAAGTTGGAACAGCTTGGTCATGGCTGTAAGTAACTATGTCTCTAGTTCAAATACTTTAGAATTTGATGATGTTGTTGGTGTTATCCTTAGTGAGGAAATGCGATGGAAAATCACAGGTGAGACATCAAGTAATGCGTTGAACATGGAGAACAAGGGAAGACAAAAGGATAGAGGAAAGGGCCCAGGGAACCGCGAGAATTATAGGAAGGCCAGATCCAAATCCAGACTTGGAAAGATAGAGTGCTGGAATTGTGGGAAGAAAGGACATCTGAAGAAGATTGTAGAGCTCTAAAGAAACAAAGATATGGACAACATGAGAGAAATTAGGAAGCAAATGTAACAGGTGATGTGTTACAAGATGATTTGATTCTTTCTGTAGATAATATTTCCAAATCTTGGGTAGTAGATTCAGGGGCTTCATTTCATGCCACACCCCATAGGAAACATTTTCTAGATTATGTTCAAGGTGATTTTGGACAAGTTCATTTGGGTGATGATGCACCGTGCAAAATTGTTGGAATGGGAAAGGTAAAAATAAAGCAACGCAATGGAAACCAATGGTTGTTGAAAGAGGTAAGACATGTTCCAGATTTAAGGAAAAAGTCCAATTTCGATAGGGCAGTTGGAAAGTGAAGGTTGTATATCCATATTTACAGATAAGACGTGGAAGGTCATCAAAGGATCATTGGTGATAGAAAAAGGAGAGAATGTAGGTACATTGTATTTATGTACTCGTAATACTGACTCTTCTATCTCTTTAGCTTCTACAGGAGTGGATATATCACTGTGGCATCATAGGCTGGGACACATGAGTGAGAAGGGAATGCAGATACTTCACAAAAGAAATTTGTTGCTGGATCCATGAGTGAGAAGGGAATGTAGATACTTCACAAAAGAAATTTGTTGCTGGATCTTAAACAAATTGATTTGGACTTATGTGAGCATTGTGTTTATGGAAAACATAAGAGAGTCAGATTTCTCAGAGTTGGAAAAGAAAAGAAGAATGAAAGGTTAGAGATCGTGCATACAGATGTATGGGGACCAACTCAGGTATCATATCTTGGTGGATCTTGTTATTATGTTACTTTTATTGATGATGCAACTAGAAAAAATTGGGTTTATTGCATTTGACAAAAATATGATGTTTTTGATACTTTTAAGAAATGGAAAGCTTTGGTTGAGAATGAGACAGGAAAAAGTTTGAAGTGTCTTAGATCAAATAATGGAGGTGAATATTGCAGCAAGGAGTTTGATGATTATTGTTCATACCATGGGATTCATAGAGAGAAGATAGTTCCAAGAACACCACAAGAAAATGGTGTGTCAGAAAGGATGAACAGGACAATCATGGAGCATGAAAGGAGTATGACATTGCATTCTGGTTTGTCCTTACAGTTCTGGGTATATGCTGTAGATATTGTTGTTTACTTAATAAACAGAGGACCTTCAAGCTCTTTGGATGGTAGAATTCCAGAGGAGGAATGGACAGGAAAAAAGGTAAACTATTCTTTTTTGAAAACTTTCGGTTGTGAAGCATTTGTCCATATTGATAAAGAAAATAGAACAAAGCTTGAGGCAAAATCCAAGAAGTGTATCTTTATTGGATACGGTGTTAATGCTTTTGGTTATCACTTATGGGATTATGAAAGTAACAAAATCACTAGGAGTAGAGATGTCATATTCAATGAGAAGGTCATGTACAAATATCGGTTGCAGGGAAAGAAACAGGAAAAATAAAAACAAAAATACACAGTGCTTGATGAGATCACTGAAAAAGAAATTCCAAAGGAACTAGAAAATCAAAATGTACAACAACAGGAGCAGCAAGTACCTCAAACACCTGCAAGTGTTGTTAGAAAATCTACCAGGTTAAGTATACCCCCTGAACGATACTCTCCTTCACTGTATTATTTATTGTTGATTGATTCTGGTGAACCAAAATGTTATGAAGAGGCAATGCAGGTAGACACCAAAATGAAGTGGGAGCAAGGCATGAAAGTGGAAATGGATTCCTTGGTAAATAACCATACTTGGGACTTGGTTCAGTTGCCTGGAGGAAAAAGAGCATTGTAGAATAAATGGGTTTACAAGTTGAAGGAAGAAGATGGAGGAATAAAGCAGTACAAGGCTAGACTTGTTGTAAAGGGGTTTGCACAAAAGAAAGGTATAGAGTTTGACGAAATATTTTCTCCTGTTGTTAAAATGACTTCAATTAGGACTATTTTAAGTCTTGTGGCAGTAGAAGATTTACATCTTGAACAATTAGATGTTAAAACAAATTTTCTCCATGGGGATTTGGAGAAAGAGATTTATATGCAACAACCACAGGGGTATGAAGTCAAAGGGAAGGAGAATTTGGTATGCAAGTTGAAGAAGAGCTTGTATGGCCTAAAGAAAGCTCCAAGGCAATGGTATTTGAAGTTTGAAAGGTTTATGACATAACAGTGTTATAATAGTTGTCATTCTGATCACTGTGTTTATTTCAAAAAGATAGAAAATGGAAGCTATATTATCTTGCTATTGTATGTAGATGACATGCTTGTTGTAGGGTCTAATATGCAGGATATAAATGTGCTCAAGAAAAAATTAGCTAATTCATTTGCGATGAAAGATTTGGGTACATCAAAGAAAATCCTTGGTATGAAAATAACAAGAGATAGGAAAAATCGCAAATTGACATTATCTCAAGGTGAGCACATAGAGAAGGTGTTGGAGAGGTTTAGAATGCAGAATGAAAAACCAGTTAGTACACCTTTAGCCATCTATTTCAAATTAACTAAGGAAATGTGTCCCAAGACACAGGAGGAGATAAAATACATGTCCAGGGTCCCTTATTCATCAGCAGTTGGCAGCTTGATGTATGCAATGGTTTGCACAAGACTAGATATTGGACATGCAGTGGGAGTTGTGAGCAGGTATATGAACAATACAGGTAAAGAACATAGGGATGCAGTAAAGTGGATTCTCAGGTATTTGAGAGGTACTGCTACTCATGCATTATGTTTTGGAGGTTCAGACACTTTTCTATAGGGATATGTTGATTCAGATATGGAAGGTAATAAAGACAACATGAGGAGCACCACAGGGTATGTTTTTACTATAGGTGGACCAACAATAACTTGGATTTCAAAACTGCAAAAGGTTGTTGCACTTTCAACAATAGAGGTAGAGTATGTTGCTTATATAGAGGCTAGTAAAGAGATGATTTGGTTACAAAGGTTTATGGAGGAATTGGGAAAGAAGCAGGAGAATAGCAGGTTGTACTGTGACAATGAGAGTGCCATTAATCTTGCAAAGAAATCAGACTTCCATTCGAAGACTATATACAATTGAGGTACCACTTCATACGATCTGCCTTGGAAGATGGACATTTTAAGTTGGAAAAGATACACACTAGCTAGAATCTTGTAGATATGTTAACAAAGGGAGTAACCAGGGAGAAACTAAATTCCTGCTTAGTTGCAGTTGGTCTTCAAGAATGAAGATGAAGATGAGAAATTTTCTAGGTCCAAGAAGGTTCAGAGTCCAAGATATAAAACAACGATGGAGTTGTTGATATCCGTCTCCAAGTGGGAGATTGTTGGTTGTGGAGCCTGGTTATCTTCCTGATTCAGAGGTCTTTTGTTTTTATCCATGTTTATACCCCATGAAGTATTTACACCCCATAAGTATGTACAGTCTTCCAAGCGGGGGAGTGTAGAGGGGGGTTACCCCCTCTGTGGGGTTTGGGGGAAAGTAGGGGTTCAGGGGTAGCGTCCCCTGATGAGGGTTCGGGGGCGAAGCCCCCAAAGGAAAAATTGCCTTGTAAATGTATATTATAATTTCATTGTAAATCTGGACCGTTCATTATAAGGTCGCAGATCTAACGGTAGAAATTATGTTAGGGTTTTTTTCCCTAGAAGGAAACACTTTGTTATGAGGGAAATGTATTGTGGCTATGCATGATGGCGAATATTGTATTCTGAGATAGGAGACTGTGAGAGAAAGAAGAGGAAGTTACAACAAGTTTGCTATAGGTTATATCCCTTCATTTTTTGGATAATAATAAAGGAAGGACTTGGAAATTTCTCTAGTGGACGTAGCCCACAATGGGTGAACCATGTAAATCTGTGTCTCTATTATATTGTGTATCTTCTGTGTTTTGTTTTCGCATTTGTTTTATTTTATTGCTCCACGGTCCTGTTTTTCTAACAGATACAGATGAGGAAAGACTCTGATCGAGGGTTAGGATATAATCAAAGTGATTTAGATCAATAAATCTTAAAAGGACATGTAGAAACATAAAAGTTCAAAGTGGAATTAAGGTGAGTGATTGTGATCGTTGATCACGAGAGAGATCGACAGTGGAGGTTGATTCATCTAATAATAAATTGATAGTCTGATAGATCAATCAAAGGGTGAAACATTACCCCAATCAACGATAAAGATCTACTCGGGGGAAGCTAGGTAAACGGTCCTTGAAGGGTACACATGGAAGTTGACCATCGAGACTAGGATCACAATAGATTAAAGGTCAATGTATTGCGACCATTGATCACAGGAGATCGATGGTGGAGATTAAATTCTTCGAGAGAGATCGACGACATAGAATTTTTTAGAGAGATCCCAATACTCTCAGAGCCTGAAACTGTCGGAGTAGTTCTAGCTCATTGGAGTCCGAAATATTTGTTGTGGGTCAAATTCTCGGAGTCCAAATGGTTGGGGTGTCCTAATCCAAGCACATAAAAAACACTTCGACGAGAGAAGTTTGATGGTCTATGGAGAGTAGAGTTTGATGCTATGATAAGGAGGAGTCCAACGGTGCCTTAACATCCATTCATGGAACTTAGTCCTCTGGAAGGATATCGCTTGGGTAATGAAGTTTCAATGTTAATTCATATAGGCGCTCGGTTACAACAAATGGTCCTGTGGAAGGAAAGGATCTTAACACCCAAACAAAAAAGTGATCGGGTTTTGAAAGAGGGGTTAGTGCCGAGCCAAAGAGTGCTTAAGCTAAGCGCTTATGTCAAACATTGTTAGAGGTCGAAGGATAATGGAGGGATCAAAAACCTGGTTCTATTTGAGGAATGAGCAACAAGGAACAATATAGAGAGTAGCCTAAGTGTTGGAGTTGCTAACATAGTTTCTTGAACTCTGTAAGAAGGATTTTGGGATCATGTAAAGAACTTGAGAGCAACTCTAATGTTGAAGCTGCAAGCATAGTTATTCAGATATCTTTGCACCCGTGGGAATTCGACCTGGTGGGTCATCATCAAATGGTATCATAGCACAACAATTCTCTTTGGAAAGGGAAAATATACAAATTTTCAAATTGCAAAAGGAAGCTGATGAAGATCAATGACAATGTACAAAAGATGCAGGTCAAGTGGGATCTAGAAGTAAGGTATGTGTTTTACCTCTATATTTTGAAGAGCCATGTATTGAAATTTTTGTGTAAAGGGATAAGGATATAGGGTAAAGAGACAAAGTTCAATAGAGGAACTTTGAGGTTGCAGAATTGAGGCCATTCTAACCAAGATTCAAAGTCGAGAAGAGATGTTTGGAAGACAAGATCTTGTAACATATCTTGCAGGTAAAGTTATTTTTTTTATTTGAGATAACTTTGGTTAAGAAGCCTTTGTAATTACATGTAGTAGCAGAAGAAGATTTTGAGAAAAAAGAAGCTTGTGGAAGAAAGAACCTTGTAGCAAGGGATGTTGCAAACACTTCTAGCTGAGGATTGGAAGTAAGGAGAAAAAAAAAATTTCACAGAAGAGTGTGAGTGGAGTGCAGAAGCCTATAACTTTTGAAGCAAAGGAGTAGAAGATGCTTAGAAGGTTCTAGAGGAGAGAACTAGAAGGATACAAAGAGGTCAATCTCATGAGGAAATATTGATGAGGTATTGAGTGGCAAGGTGTGGAGACTTGCTACAGAGAAAGAGGCTTGATGTAGCTCATAGTGGGCAAGGAGAAGCTCACAAAGGGAGGAGATGGAGATGTCTATTGATAGTCATGTTAGAGGTTCAGAGGGAAGCCACAAAAAGAGGAAGAAGAATGCAAGAGAAATTAGCAGAAAGCATATGAGTCAAGAGGAGTTTGACAGGGAGTTTGCTGAGTTGAAGGAAAGACTCAGTATAGTGATTAAGTTGCTACAAGAAAGTGAAGAGGAAAACCTGAGATATGGTTGGAATTTGAGGAGGAAGTTTAAGTGGCCCATTGAACAATTATATTTAAGGAAACTGAGCTAGAGATTAAAGTACAAATTGCATGCTTGGATTAGAGAAGAGGAACTCAAAGAAGATACATACAAAAAGTTCTTGGAAACAGGACCAACAATTCATTTTTTTTCAACCAGAACAGGGAGAACTTCTTGGAGAGGAAGATGAGGGACAAGATGAGGACCTCATAAATGGCTTGGAGAATGCAGTCCAACACAAGAGAGGGATGATAGAATCATCCAAAGAGACTCATAATTCTAATGTTTTTAAAACTAACGAATGGTGTGTGTTTGCAAGTATTGAGGAATGTGGAGATAGACATACCCAAAATTCTGTCATTTCAGAGGAAGAGACAACATTGCCTCATATGATGCATCAAAGAGAAAGTTATGCATGTTCAAAGAGTACATGTGATGAAGACAATGAGGAGGATGTAGACGTGAAAAGAGAAATGAGTTGGCTTGGAGATACTTTTGTTGATAATGAAGTACATGGAATCTTGGAATGGGTTATGCAAAACTATAATGATGTAAGTATGGAACTTGCAAAAAAAGAAATGACAGTGAAGGATGATGGCGGTGTTGAAGATCATTGGTGCATGATCATGGAGAAAAACTTAAAAAAAGGTATACAATGTTTATTGCAAATCTGTCATTTTAATAAAATCCAAGAATAAAGTTTGTTTGAGCAATCACGCAGACTGAGTAAGCATCTTAGAGATATGCAATATTGGTTTCATAAATTTTTATTTAGTGAGCAGTGTTTTAAAGAAGTTGAAGACAAAAAGAAGGATGGAGACAAAGAGATGGCAATAGTCATACGAAATTTCTGTGAAAATTTGAGCCAGAGAAATTGCAGTAAGGATGTGTACCGACAAAGGACAAGACTGGACATCAAGTTTGATAAGTATTGGGGGAATTTGATGAAGATTTACAAGTGGAAATACCAGAGGAAAAAGTATAAGAGTAGCATGCCAATACAACTTACTAAAGGAAGCAAGGAGTTTGCACAACGACGAAATAAAGTATGGGATCTTGGAAGGTTGCATGCAAGAAAAAAAAAGGTAGCAAGGCAAGAGGACAACAACATAAGATTTGGGATCCAGGAAAACTTCAATTGAAGACACATGATCAAGAGATCATGGAAATTTTAACCCTTGGAGTCTGATGTAGAAACATTTCCCCTGAAATTAATCATTTTGAGAAGGCCTAAGGGGGTCTTGAAATTTTCTAAAGGGAGTGGGTTCCTTTAATGTATTTGATTATATTTTCCATAAGTTTGTAATTGTATTTAGAAAGATAGAGTTGTTAGTCAGAAAGAGGGTTGTTTTCCCTAATTGTGATGTAAATAAATTATTTAAGCAATTAGTTGAATTAGGTGGATTTTCCTAAGTATGGAGGATTCGATCAAATGGATCCACATCAATTGTAGAAAACAAAATGGTAATATTGTGATTAGTTCCAGATTCTTAGGAATTTGTTTTTTGAGTTGGAAGTTTCGCTTCCATGCTTAAATTGTAAGCCTTTGAACATGTATGAGTGTGGCCAAATGATTGAGTAATCAAGCCAAGGTCGAGAGTTGGCCAATTAGTGAAAAATCGAGCCAAAAGAGAGAGTAAGGCCAATTGATGAAGAATCTGGCCAAAGGAGTGAGAGACGATTGAGGATAAGTCCTGACTGTGAATTAGGCGAGAAAGATATTTCTGAATTTATTATACATAATTCAAATTAATGAAAATATTTTGACTCTGTGTGTATTTCCTCTAGATATGTATGAAAATTTGAGACACCATGAATGAATAATCAAGATTGTCTTAATTGCAAAAGAAATCAATTGATTGCAAGGTTCTAAGTGAGGAGGAGGAATGAGCGAAATCCCAAATCTAAAGAGAATATAAACAACTATCGTTGATGGACAATGACCATCAGATCAACACAAGAATAACTTGTGACTGTGGATTTGTCTCAATATCCGTGTCATTGGATAAGATCAATGAAGTAAATATCCACCGTTGATCATGGTAGGATAAACGATGATCCATGAAATGATTGTCAAGATTGATCTATCATAACCGGTCAAAAACTAGTCTAGTTGGAAGTTATGAGGAAAGATACTCTGAAAGACAGACAATTTGATGACTAACAGAGTTGTAGAAAATCAGAGGATACATATGAGGAAATAATCTAATTGACGGTGAATATCTACTCAAAGTGAGCCAGATGAACAACTCTCGAAAGGAAACATAGCATCAGACAAGTTCAGAGTGGAATGAAGGTGAGTGATCATGATCATTGATCATGAGAGAGATCGACTATGAATGTCAATTCATCAGATCATAAATTGATAGTTCGATAGATAAATCAAAGGGAAAAACATTACCCCAATCAACGACAAAGATCTACTCGAGGGGAACTAGGTCAACGATCCTTGAAGGGTACACGTGGAAGTTGACCATTGAGACTAGGATCACATAGGATTAAAGGTCAATGGATTGCAACCATTGATCACGAAAGATTGACGATGGAGATTGAATTCCTTGAGAGAGATCAACTACGTAGAATATTTCAAAGAGATTCCAATACTCTCGGAGTAGTTCTAATTCATTGGAGTTTGAACTATTCAGAGTGGGTCCAATTCTCGGAGGCCAAATGGTTAGAGTGGTCTAATGCAGGGGCATCGACATCACTCTGACGAGATAAGTCCGATGGTCTATGGAGAGTAGAGTTTGACGCTCTAATAAGGAGGATTATGATGGTGCCTTAGCAGCCGGTCATGGCGCTTGGTCCTATGGAAGGATAGAGCTTGGGTAATGAAGTTTCAATGCTAATTTCGATAGGTGCTCGGTTACAAGAAATGGTTGTGTGGAAGGAAAGGAGCTTAATTCCCAAATGAAACAAGTGATTGGGTTTTGAAAGAGGGGTTAGTGTCAAGCCAAAGAGCTCTTAAGCTAAATGATTTTATCAAACACTATTAGAGGTCGAAGGATAATGAAGGGATCATGAAACTGGTTCTGTTTGAGGAATGAACAACATGGAAGAGTCTAGAGAGTATCCCGAGTGCTGGAGCTCCTAACATAGTTGCTTGAACTCTGTAAGAAGGATTTTGGTTCAGTGTAAAAAACTTGAGAGCAACTCGAATGTTGAACCTGCAAGTAGAGTTATTCAGAGATCTTTGTACCTGTGGGAATTCGACCTAGTGGGTCATCATCAAAAGGGGTACTACCAATAACATCCTCTTTATTTTCAGGATTAATATTACAAGTCATTTGAAATTGTGGTCTTGACAACTGGTATTATTACGAACAATAACCTTAAAAATAATTCCCTAATAAAAAACTGGTGCTACTAGTAACACTCACTTTTTTATTTCGAGGTTAAAATTAACTTGTTTGAAATAGTGGCCTTGAAAACCGATGCTAGTGCTATCCTAAACCTCAAAATTAACACTCAAATTAGAACATGGTGCTACCCGCAATACCTTTTTTAGGGGCTAAAATTGCAAAACTAAAAATAAAAAATAAAAAAAAGGAAAAAAATATAGAAAATGAATATTTTAAATTAAAAAATAAAAAATAAAAATATTTTTTTTGGAATTTTTTTCTTTTTAAATGGAGAATTAAAAAAAAACACATTCAAAAAGTCAAACGTTAAAAGAAAAAACATTATATATAACACTTATTTAAAAAAAACACTAAATATTTAAAAAATTAAATAAAAAAAACACTTATTAAAAAATAAATATTAATTTTTTAAAAATACTTATTTAAAAATATTATTTTAAACAAAATAAATATCAATTTTTTTTTTCAAATATATTAAAAAAATGGTTAAATTTTTTTATTTTAACAAAATAAAGAAAATTAAGAAAACATTATTATGGTTATTTATATTTATTTTTGAAATAATTATTTTAAAAGTATATATGTGTGTGGTTTTTTAGTATTAACAATTTTTATTTTTTTGATTAAATGATTTTTAATTTATTTTTTTAAATAAAGGTTTTTAATTTTTAAATTTAGATTTTTTTTAAAAGTAATATTTGATTTTTTTTAGCATTTTTTTATTTAAAAAAA
>ML835023.1:56313-82887 GCA_009831015.1 Picea engelmannii
TTTAAGAATGATAACTCTTTTTTTAAAAATGATATATATTTTTTTTTGATAGAAATGATTAGAGAGATTTTAATTAAATCGTGGACTAGCCACTGTTCGGTTACAAAATGGCAGAGCTACACTGAGCAGTTGCCTGCAAAAAGCTGAGCTGCACTGCTAGAAATACTAAGTTTGGGCGATCACCCCCGGAAGCGGTTCGATTCACCTAATATTACAGATTTATTTTAAAGCCTTGACTTCTATACAAAATG
The DNA here is from genome assembly GCA_009831015.1 of Picea engelmannii. Taxonomy (NCBI): domain Eukaryota; kingdom Viridiplantae; phylum Streptophyta; class Pinopsida; order Pinales; family Pinaceae; genus Picea; species Picea engelmannii. The sequence goes on from ML835023.1 coordinate 56,565, forward strand.
TCAAGATGCTTGAGATGAGAAAACATCGCTGCAGACCAAGAGGCTAATTATTCTTTGGGGTCCTTCCTCCATTCGATGTTCAGCTTGGACATTTTTCCTTCCAGCTGACCGATCCTTTCCTCAAATTCGTCCTTTGGGTTCTTCAGTTCCTGATGCAGTTTGTTGAGATCCTCTGTGAATCCAAATTTTACAGTGGAAATGTCCTGCTCCAGTTGCTCCAATCGCCTGCCTACCTCCGAGTCTAAGTTCTCTAAGAAGTCGAGTTGGTACTGTAGCGTTTGCTTCAAGCTCTCCAGCGCTTCATCCATGAGCTTCTGTCGCTCCTCCATGGTGAGGTTGCTGTTGGAACTAGTGGCCATCTCTCCTCCCCTATTTCGCGCGCTTTGATTCCTCACAGTCGGATTCTTTGCAAAGCTAAGAATAGAACTGCTCCCAGGATGAGGATGCATCACGAATTTAACCTTGCCCTCCTTGCAATCATCATTTCGCCCTTCTTTGATTTCCCCAAGAGGCATGGTCGGATTGTCCTGCTGTCTCCTCTTTGCTTGAGATCCGATCTTTCTCGGGCCGTCCTCTGCCCAATTCGTCCTTTCACGCGCCCCTCTATTGGTTGAGTCTGGGCGCTGTCTATTTGGTCCTGTGCCCCACTTTTCCACTTGCATGAGTCTTGCGCTTGATGTAGCGATGGGTCAAGGCATGTCCACCGTGGATAACAGATCATTTAAGTTCATGCTTCCCGGTGACAAGAGGGTGCCTCTATTTGCCTCCATGTCCGCTTCCTTATTCAATTCACGCAGAACGTGAAACAAATGGTATGAGTCGAACCTTTTAAGGAGGAGGCGGATTCTGTCCAGCAAATTATTGAGCTGTGCGCTTTGATTTTTGGAAGAACGGATAATGGCACTAATTAACATGCGGGAGTCTCCTATGATAATCAGATTCCAGATCCCGTTCCTTCTGGCTTGGCACAGGCCTTGCCATAATGCCATTGCTTTTGCATAGTTGTTGGTGGCGATGCCTAAGCCAATGGCATATCACACCATAACTTCTGCGTTGGGGCTTATAATCATCCCTCCTCCACCTGCTTGACCTGGGTTTCCCTTTGAGGCCCCGTCGAAGGACAGGATATAGGCCTTCCTTTCGTTCTTCCAATTGACGAAATCCTTCCTCCCTGTCCTTATTTCCCAATCCTATTGATTTATGGTATTGACTGTGTTTTCGTATTGCATTTGTATTTTATATTGGGCCAGCCAGAGCTCTTCTTTTTCTTCCAGCTTCCTGCTGTATTGAGGATGACGATGGTAACTGGCCCATTCACCAAAGAGTGCTTGAACAGTTGCACTCACTAGTGGTGCGCTCCTTTTCTTATCCCTGAAAACTCTGTTGTTTCTTTCCAACCAAAGCCCCCACAGGATAAACCTTGGGATTACACACCAAAGCCCCGAGGCATATCTTTGCTTCTAGGTTTGGAAAGGGTATAGGGCGTTCCAACTTTGGAGGAGGGTCTTAATGTCTTGAGGAAGGGGAAAATCATTTTGCAACCCAATTGCCAGCCTCCAAAATTCTTTTGAGTAAATTCAATTGAGGAGGAGGTGATCTGAAGTTTCTTCAGCTTGTTGACACAGGGGGCACCTGAAGGGGCCCTCCCAACCTTTCCTTTGGAGGTTCTCCCTTGTTTGGATGCTATTATGGCCGAGGGTCCAGAGAAACAGATCTATTTTGGGAATGGATTTAGAGTTCCAAATGGATTTCCAAAGGGTCGGGTTGGGTGGGACGTAGGGGATTATTAGGAAGGTATTATAGCCCAATGAGGTAGAGTAGGATTGAGCGTTCTTCCCCCATTCTCTCTCGTCCTTCCCTTTTGTTTTTAGGGGGGATTTCCCCTGAAGACAGAGCTTTAGGATGCACCAGTCACCTTCTAAGTCCGGAGGCAGATTGCCCACTTCCCATCCTTGCCATGACTTGCATCTGTCATTTCCCCACGTTGAGATGTCGAAGAGCGTCTTTAGATTTTGCCCGTCCATCCAGTATTTTAGGCGCTGTAGGTCCTGTCTTAGTTCTAGGGGTGGATCTCCTAGAATAGAGTCCTGCCAGATTTTATTTTTTTTCCCGTTTCTCGGCACCCAGGTGAGGTGAGGAGTGAACAGGGCCAAGGTCTTTTTGCAGAGGGTGAATATTGGGGACCCCTTAGCCTCCCTGCAGGGATTTTCTATGCATCTCTCCCTTGCACCTCTGAAGTATTTTTTCCATAGAGCTTCCTTGCTCCAGGCAAGATCACCACTGACAATGTGCCATAGTAGTTTCGCCCCCAAAGCCAGATTCTGCACTTGGGTTTTTTTGAAGTTGAGACCTCCTTCCAAGAGGGGCTTGGAGCTTTTTTCCCAACTTATTAGGTGAAGTCTCCTGCCTGTCTGCTTCCCACCTTCCCACATGAAACTTCTCTGCATTGCCTCCATTTTTTGGATTGTGGAACTTGGGGCTAGAAGCAAAGAGTTCTGATAGATGGGCACACTGGCTAGGACGGATTTGATTAAGACTATTCTCCTTGCTAGATTTAGCCAATTCGCCCCCCAGGAGGAGATTCTCTTTTTTAGCTTATCTATTAAGTGGTTCCATTGTGAGGCCCTTGGGGCAGCCTTGAAGATAGGGATTCCTAGGTAGGTGAAGGCCTCCCAGTTTGTGTGCCATTCCATCCCCAATACTATAGAAATTCCCAGCATTTCTTTGGGTGTTATGTTCCATCCATAAATCTTACTTTTTGTTTGACTTATCTCGCTTCCTGAAACAACAGCATATGCATCTAGCTCCTCCTTAAACCTTTTTGCTACTAAAGGGCTAGCCCATCCTAGCAGCAGGGTGTCGTCCGCAAATTGCGCATGATTGATTTCCTTCACGCCTTGTTCTATTTTTAGCCCTTGGAGGTTGCTTTGGGTTTTGGAATTTTCCAGCTGATAGCTAAGAACCGAGGCCTGGATTGCATAAAGGAGGGGCGAGAGAGGACATCCTTGCCTTAAACCTATGGACGCTTGGAAAATTTTTGTCACTCTTCCATTTACCATGGGGGCTATCCATGGCGACCCTATGCAGGCTCTAATCCAATTCACAAAAGACTGGTCGAATCCAAACTTCCTCATTACCTCAAATAAGAAATTGTGATTAACTCTATCAAAAGCATTTGCAAGATCTAGCTTAATAATCATACCTTTATCTTTTCTGTGGAAACTTGAATGAAGAGCTTCTTGCACCAGGATTATGTTGTCTGCTATTTTCCTACCTTTGATGAATCCTCCCTGGTTCTCTGGTACTATGAGAGGAAGAACTTTTTTCAGTCTATTTACAATAACCTTGGTGAGAATTTTATAGCTTGTGTTGCAGAGGGAGATCGGCTAAAGCGGTTAAAACTGAGCGCTCCTTTCTCTTTCGGGATGAGTGCCAGGAAGGCCGAATTTGTGCTTTCTCCTAGCTTGCTGCTCGCTTGTGATTTCCTTATCATTTTGGTCAGATCCGATTTGATTATTTCCCAGCACTGCTGGTAGAATCTGGCTGTGAATCCATCCGGTCTGGGGGCCTTATCCGGGTGCATTTGGTCTAACGCCTCTTTTATTTCTTGCTGCGTGACTTCCTCCACAAGACTGAGATTGATGTCGTCTTTTATTAGATTCGAAACAATGGAAAGGGGGTACCTTTGGGGGTCAATGCTTTCCCTTTGTGTTTCTTAGTAGAGGGTTCCAAATGTTTCAAAAGATGCCTGTCTAATTCCTTCTTGATCGGAGATTGTGATGTTTTGGACCTGGATTTCTGTCACAGCCTTATAATGCTTCCTTGCTTCCGCTTGCTTATGAAAATAACTAGTATTTTTATCTCCTTCCTTCAGTCAGAGACCACGAGACTTTTGCCTCCAATAGCCTTCTTCCTCTCTGCAGGCCTTGTGCCATTGCCTTTGGAGTTGGTCCTCTTTAAGTAGGTCCTGCTGTGTGATCTCCCTATTTTCCAAATCGAGCTGATGACTCTCCAGACGCCTTTGGGCTTCTTTGCGCAGGGTGGTTGGATCAGATTGTCTTTTTTCCCAAAATTTTAGCGCAGCCTTGAGCCTACGCAATTTTTCTTCCCATACATAAAACGCGGAGCCATTTACCCTGCTTGTCCATACGCTGGAGACTGTGCGCAGAAAATCTTTGTCCTGTGTCCATGAAGGGTTAAATATGAAGGGGATGGGCCCCTAGCCTTGGTCATTCCTTAGCTCTAGACTAATTGGCTTGTGGTCAGAGGTGCTGTGAGGGAGGATTTTTGAAGAGGCTATGAGCCCAAGGGTCAAGAAAGAACTTTGGACAAGGAATCTGTCCAAACGGGCAACGATATGCCCTGAACCTACCCTTTTGTTGGTCCAAGTGCAGAGTCCCCTGAGCGGCTTAGTATCCATTAAGTCCCATGCTGAGATTAGGTCCTCCACCCATTCTCTAGCTGGGTCCCTTACAATAGATCCCCCTCGCTTTTCTTCTTGGGCCAGAGTTACATTTAGATCCCCTCCTAGTTTGATATTTTCTAGCTCATTGTCTATTAAGAAGTCTAGGAGGGCTTTCCAACAGTTCTTTTTTTCTTCTATATGCTGTGGGACATAGATGTTAATGAGACTTACTGTATGCCTTGAATCCTTGTGGAGCAGTTGGGAAAAGATCCAATGCATGCAGGAGTCTGAGCGGATCAGATCTATTTTGGAGGCGTTCCACAGGGTGCAGAGCCCTCCTAACGCGCCTCTGGTGTTTTCGGCTAAACCTTGGCTACTTCTCCATACGTTTTTTGAAACTTTAATAGAGTCCTGCTGACTCATCTTGGTTTCCTGGATAAGTAGGATGTCCGTTTTCGATGCTCTGATTATGTCCTTAAGAGCTTCTTCCTTCCTTTTGCTACCTAGACCCCTACAGTTCCATGAAGTTAACTTCATTGATTACCTTGGGGGGGGGGAGAATGGCCTCCTTGGGAGGCCTTGGCTAGCTTCCTGGTTTGCCTTACTCCGATCAGTTGCTTGATGGTTGGTTGTGCTCCTTTTAAAACGTTCTTGTAGGTTTCCTGATCTCTTTCCGCTTTTTTAGATTTCCTGCCTCTTCCCGGTTTCTTTGGGGTGTCCCAGGCTTCACTTTCTCCTTCTGAGTCGTTCCCTGACGAGATCTCCCCCTCCTCAGTGCCTTGAGTCACCCCATTCCTTGGAGGGGAGTTGGATTTCTCCACTTCTTCTGTTGTCTTTTGGGTTTCTCTGATCTCCGGGATTTGGGTGCCTCTTTCTTCTTCCTCCTAGACGTCTTTGCGTGGGTCCTCCGTCTTGCCTCCATTTCCCAGCGTCGTGAAGCTGTTTGCCGTCTCTTTGTTTCCTGGGTGCTTGTCTTGAGTGGGAGCTAGTTTTTCCCTTCTTGGGCCTTTTGAATTCGACCTCCCTTGCCAGGGTTGCTTCCAACCTTCCTCTCCTTCTTTCTCTGTGATTGAGATTTTTGGGTAGTTTCTTTGAAAATGTCCATATTCGTGACATCTTCTACATTTGAACGGAAGCTTCTCATAATCTAGTTTTTGTAGGTGTTTCCAATCTCCTACCTTTAGTTTTACCGCTTCCGGCAAGCCTACCTCCAAGTCAACTTCCACACAAATCCTTGCACATGAGTATTGATCTTTTGGATCGGCTCTGTCAATATAGCGCCCTAGTCCATTCCTGATAGCTTGCAACGATGAGGAGTTCCAGCAGTGTATTGGCAGGTTTGGGATTCTGACCTAGATAGGGACGTCTTTTGGCACTTCCGAGGCTGGGTCGAAGCTTGGAGTCCAACGGTTCAGATAGAGCCCCTGTGTGCTCATGAAGTATGGCCCATTTCTGAAGATTAGATCACGGTCCTCCTGGGAGATGAATTCGAAAATAAAGTATCCCCTTCCAACCGCGTAACATGTTACACTGTTTGTTATTAGCGGCCACCAATTCCTTTGGATCCAGTTATCTGTTGATTTGGCTGAGGGCCAGAGGCCCATGAACTTACCTACCAGACCACGATCTGAGAGGGAGAGTGCTACCTTCATTGGTTGATCCGGTGGAAGGTTAATCTCTGGAACATCATCCAGTCTCTTTACAAAACTTGGTGCTTGTTCCTGGGGCGCTTTCTTTCTGCAAGCTGCAACTAGTTTCCTGAAGGACGAGGTTGGGGAGGGAGGGGGCAGTGGCTCCCCTTCGCCCTGGCTTGGCATGGCAGCGAATGAACTTGAACCCTAAATCAGAGCTGGAGCTTTACCTACGCGCGCGATCATATCAAAAAAAAATTATATTGGTTATGTACTTGTTTTTTAAAAATGATTTTGCTTGCAACATAGCAGAGATTTTATGTCATGGTTTACAAAGTGTTGCAATTTTATGCCTGAAAAAAGAGGGGGGTGCTCTCGGTGAATGGCAGGCCTGCTCCATTCTTTAAAGCATCGTGTGGGATTAGGAAAGGGTGCTCTCTTTCCCCCTTTTTGTATGTTCTCATGGATGAGACTATTAACAAAAAATTAGAATGGGAATTATCTATAGGGGGTATTCGTGGACTTCATATAACTAGAGGAGTTAAGAGGATCAATCACTCATAATTTGCAGATGACACTTTTGTTGATAAAAAATTGGTCATCTATATTTCTTCACTCTTGGATTCATAAAATCCTTGATATAAAAAGAAGACAATTTTTGAACTTTTATAAGTTCACTTTGCGGGCCTCAGTCTCAGCTTCGTCATGCAATTTTCGGATTAGAAATTTGTTTCTGCATGCCTAAGTTATTCAAGATCTGGTCTAAAGGTCGGAAGGAAAGATTATGAACAATTTTCTAAGTATCATGTTCTCCTCTCCATTTTCTAATTGTAAATTACTCTCATCACTTATTTCCCTCACCTTCCATCTCCACACTTAACCATTTTTCCTTTTTCACGACTCTTCTCCATATGCTCCACTAGTCTCTACACTTAGACATTTTTGGGACTCTTCCTTCATCTCCTCATGGGGTTCGTGGGTTGGCGGACCTTCATATCCATCCAATTTCCCATGTCATAATTTCACTGTTATACTAAACTTAACCATTTTTTCAACTTCACAGGTTTACGGGTTCAAGCCCTCATCCTCCAAGTTCTATGATCTCCACTTTGCACCCAAAGTTCCATGATCTACATTTTAGACCAGTAGATTTTTCGCGGGTGTCGAGACCCTAAAGTATTTTATCCCTTTTGCAGGAAAGTCTGACTGGCCACCTTTCCACACTTAACATATTTTCGATCATCCATAACCGCGGGTTCCCGGGTTGGTGGGTTCATAAAAAGCTTCATATTCAAACTTGTTCTCGTCCGATCGACCACCCTTCTATACTTAGTTTCTTTGGATCACTCATCCAACTGCGGGTTCACGGGTTCACGGAAATTTCATGGTTAACTTCACTCACCTCCACGAACCCTCAAACCCTCAAACCCGCCTCTCCCTCATCCCCTCTTGTCCCATCTCACATACTTAGCCAAATTCTCAAAGCTATTCCAAGGCATGAAAACCAACGAACGAGAATATGACACATGGAGATGATGTGGAACATTCCTATGATGACATGTGGGTGTGACTCATCGATGACATGGCATGAGGTGGACGATAATAGGATTCCAAAAAATTATTATTTTATTCGACAATTTTCCAAGGGCCGAATCCTCCAAGCTCCATAATTTCTTCTCTTCTCGTGTTTCTTGCTAAGGGTATCAAACATTTAGTATTATATATCATAAAAAAATATAATATCCAAATGCATGTGGGATATACTTTTAAACTAAAAATTTTAATTTTATGAAGGGAAGCCCAAAATTCATCCAAGGGCCCACATTTGCCCATCAATTTTGATCGATGATGGCTGAGTATTGATCTTGCGGAGGCTATAACTTGAGATTCGAGCGATGGATTTGGGAAAAATTTATATCGTTGGAAAGATGAGACGATGAAGAGCACATATGAAGTGGTTTACATGGATAATAAGTTGGCTTTCACTTCCAAAAAAGTAAATTACAGTCATCCACTTTTAATGGAAAATTAATTAAATTTTAAAAATAAAAGTTTAATTAAAATCTTTTATTAAAAAAGGAGAGGGACCCATTTTCAATATACTTATATTAATGATGTGAGTTCATTAATGAAAAATTAATGAGGTATTAATTAAAGCGAATGTTCCAAGAAGAAACTTGTATGATAATTTCAAGAGAGGAAGAAAACCCTAACTACTCAAGTAGTTAGAAAATCTCTTCTTAAAAAGAGAAGAGAGGCTTCATCAAATGGTCCAAGAATCAGTATTTTGAGAGGGGCAGGGAAGAACATCAGAGGAAGAAGAAGGTACAACCATGGATACATAATTAATCTTCTGATCAAAAGAAAAAAATCTCCATCTTCTCCATTTTTCTATTCTTCTACACCACTTTTCATAGCTTTATGCTTGAATCTCAAAGTTGGACACAAGGTTGAGTTGTTGAGTGTTTTTGTTATATTATTCTAAGATCTTTTATTATATAATCATGGAGTATTTGCAACCACATACACAACTGTCAAATATTTTTTAATGAAGAACATATTTCATGAATAAAACTCCACAAAGAATCGCTTCGGGGTTGATCTTGACTGTATCTTGTAACTTTAAGTTTTAAGTATGAGATATTTGAGGTTGACCTATCAAATTCTCTTTTGATCTTGATAGAAATACTCTTTTAAAATTATTTGAGATGATCAAATTATTCTCTCCTATTTTTCATGAAGAAGACATGGATGTATTTATATATGATTAAGAAGATTGTGTGAGATGTTGATCACAATTTAATTATGATGTTGAATCCCTCCTTTATTATTGTAAAAATATTTTTGCTGCACATAAAGATCATATTGGGTTATTGAAGAACAATTTTCATTTAAATCCAAGAAATAAATATTTGGGGTTTGTTGTCTAACACTCTCCCTACTCCAAGATATTCAAAGATATATCTTTTAGCCCAAGAGGAGAACCACCTCTCTAAAAATGAAGGGGGACTAATGTCCTCATGAGGTTGTCGTTTCAATCCTGACGCATTCAAGTGTCAATATTTTTGACGACCATAATGGGGAGCGATTTGTTTTCAATATATTTGAGGAACCATAAATCTCCATGGCTCAAAGTTTCAAGAATATGATTCAATAAAATTGCTGCTTATTTTAAGCACGGCTCACATTTTTTGTAATTTCAAAAAGAAATGAGAAACACCAAAGATTCGGGAGAATGAACTCCTTGACAACTCCATTGAAAAAATTCAAAATGAAGGGTTTCATTCATGTCATAATGATTCTTTATATTCTTCATCAAACCCATCAATGGCTTTGCAAGACTCAACAAAAGGGAGAAATACTCAAAGAAGGAGGCGAATTCATAATACCCCTTTAAATCTACCAGAAATAGAATTTCAAATGCCCAATATTCCTATTGAATTTTTTTCTACATTCTTTGGATATGTTTCAGAAGATGCAGAGCAACACTTGATTAATTTTAAAGGTACACGTTATGATTTAAACCTCACCGAAGACAATGTTACATGTATATTATTCCTACAAACTCTACGAGAAGATGGTCTTTAATGGTATAGTTCATTAATGCCTAACTCCATTACTAGTTGGGATGTGTTAGAAGATTCATTTGTAGAAAAGTTCATCTCAAAGGTGCATTCATATGTTTTTGTTGATGTTTTAAATGTTGTTTCCCACCCATCCTCTCCCACATGGAAGAAAGGTAATGAAGTCACTAATTTTAAAGAAGAATCTAAGCAAAGAGTGGATGAAATTTCTAAGTCAAGTCATGTTGCTGACAAAAAAGATGAAAATTCCAAATTACAAGAATAAAATTCCAGTCTTCTATATACTCCATATGAAGACATTTCGAGTAGCAAATTTGAAAATGAAATTGATGGGCCTCCATTAAATACACAAGAATATTTCAACCTTGTGATATATGATGAAACATCAAAAGAGAACTTGCAGAAAGAAGAATTGATGGAAGAAATAAATCTTGAGAAGAATGATGAACAAGATCACCTTTACAAGAAAGAAAAATATTTTCAAGAGATTTTTGATGAATCAAGATCCTTGGAAATAGTTGTAAATAAAGAAATTGATGAATGCATGATTATGTCGAAAAATCCTCAGACAAAAATTGATTTATTGAATTGTGGTTCTAGAGCATTGTTGGCCAAACAATGCAATCAAATCTTCACCATACTTGGTATAATTTTTCTTGAGTACATATTGAGATTGCTCCTGTCTCATTGGTACAAGTCCCAAAATATCTCAGAATTTTGGAGTTCATTCCACAAATCAGATCAATGTTTGAATGGCTCCATTGGAAATATACTTACACCTAAGGTGCCCCTTTCTTTCAAGTAAGTTGGGGTAGTTCGATCATGTATGTATACATTTTGTTTCTTCAGTTCAATTTTTCATAATAAGGCAATATTTGTATTGAAGTTTGAAGATAACTCCATGAAAGAAGAAGACTTTTAAGAATTCATTTTGAATATGACTCCATATCCCAATGGAGAAGGAAGCTGGTCTTGAGATTCCAGTGTTCTCAGTAACCCACAGGGGGTCACTGTCCCGCAGTTGGAGCCATTTGTTGACAAAATATTGGTTGTCTATATTTCTTCTCTCTTGGATACATTAAAGCCTTGATATAAAAAGAAGAATTTTTTTGAACTTTTATAGGTTCACTCTGCAGCCCTTAGTCTCAACTTTGTCATGCATTTTTCAGATCAGAAATTTGTTTCTGCATGCCTAAGTTATTCAAGATTTGGTCTAAAGGTCCGAAAGAAAGATTATGAAGAATTTTTCTAAGTATCATGTTCTCCTCTCCATTTTCTAATTGTGAAGAAGTCTCATCACTTATCTCCCTCTACACTTAGACATTTTTGGGACTCTTCCTTCATCTCCTCATCGGGTTCGCAGGTTGGAGGAACTTCATCTCCATCCACTTTCCCATTTCATAAGTCCGCTGCTACACTACACTTAACCATTTTTTCAACTTCACAGGTTTGCGGGTTCAAGCCCTCATCCTCCAAGTTCCGTGATCTCCACTTTGCACCCAAAGTTTTGTGATCCACATTTTGGACCATCAAATTTTTCACGTGTGTCAAGCCCCTAAATTATTTTATCCCTTTTGTAGGCAAGTTCGTCCAACTGCATTTCCACACTTAAAATATTTTCAATCATCCATAATCGTGGGTTCGGTGGGTCCCGGGTTGGCGGGTTCATAAAAAGTTCCATATTCAAACTCTCTCTCGTCCGATCGACCACCCTTCTATACTTAGTTTCTTTAGATCACTCATCCAACCGCGGGTTCATGAAAATTTCATCGTTAACTTCACCCACCTCCCTTCCCTCACTCCTGCGAACCCACAAACCCTCTAACTCGCCTCTCCCTCATCTCCTCTTGTCCCATCTCACATACTTTGCCAAATTCTCAAAGCTATTCCAAGGCATGAAAACCAATGGGAATATGCCACGTGGAGATGATGTGGACCATTCCTATAATGGAACGTGGGTGTGACTCATTGATGACATGGCATGAGGTGGATGATGACATGATTCCAAAAAAATATTATTTTATTCGACAATTTTCCAAGGGTCAAATCCACCAAGCTCCATAATTTATTCTCTTCTTGTGTTTCTTGCTAATTGTATCAAACATTTAGTATTATATATCATGAAGAAAATAATATCCCAATACATGTGGGATATAATTTTAAACCAAAAAGTCAAATTTTATGAAGGGAAGCATGAAATTCATCCAAGGTTCCACATTTGCCCATCAATTTTGATCGATAGTGGCTGAGTGTTGATCTTGCAGAGGCCATAACTTGAGCTCAGAGCGACGGATTTGGGAAAATTTTATATCGTTGGAAATATGAGATGATGAAAACAATATTAGAAGTGGTTTACATCGATAAAAATTTGGTTTTAACTTCCGTAAAAGTAAATTACAATCGTCCTCTTTTAATGGAAAATTAATTAAATTTAAAAAATAAAAATTTAATTAAAAACTTTTATTAAAAAATGAGAGGGACCCATTTTCAATATACTTATATTAATGAAGTGAGTTCATTAATGAGAAATTAAATATGAATTAATTAAAGGGAATTTTCCAAGAAGAAATTTGTACGAGAATTTCAAGAGAGGAAGAAAACCCTAACTACTCAAGTAGTTAGAAAATCTATTCTTAAAAAGAGAAGAGAGGCTTCATCAAATGGTCCAAGAATCAATATTGTGAGAGGGGTAGGGAAAAATATCAGAGGAAGAAGAAGGTACAACCATGGATACAAAATCAATTTTCTGATCAAAAGAAAGAAATCTCCATCTTCTCCATTCTTTCAATTCTTCTACACCACTTTTCATAGCTTTATGCTTGAACCTCAGAGTTGGGCACAAGGCTGAGTTGTTGAGTGTTTTTCTTATATTATTCTAAGATATTTTCTTATATGATCATGGAGTATTTGCAACCACATACATGGCTGTCAAATATTTTGTAATGAAGAACATCTTTCATGAATAAAACTCCACAAAGAATTTCTTCGGGGTTGATCTTGACTGTATCTTGTAACTTTGAGTTTTAAGTATGAGATATTTGAGGTTGAACTATCAAATTCTCTTTTCATATTGATAGCATTACTCTTTTAAAATTCTTTGAGATGATAACATTATTCTCTCCTATTTTTAATGAAGAAGACATGGATGCATTTATATATGATTAAAAAGATTGTGTTTGATGTTGATCACAATTTAATTATGGTGTTGAAGCCCTCCTTCAATATTTTATTATTGTAAAAAGACTTTTGTTGCAAATAAAGATCATATTGGGTTATTGAAGAACCATTTTCATTTAAATACAAGCAATAAAGATTTGAGGTTTGTTGTCTAGCACTCTCCCTACTCCAGGATATTCAAAGATATTTCTTTTAGCCAAAGAGGAGAACCACCTCTCTAAAAACGAAGGGGGACTAATATACTCATGAGGTTTCCATTTTGGTCCTAACAGATTCAAGCATCAACAACTTTTTTGTTGGGAGGAGCATCCAAGATTATCGCTCGAAGATTTAAGTTAATACTGGATCAATTCATCCAAGTATTGCAAGTTTTAATTAATCATAATAAAATCCAAATTTACGCCTAGAACACAAAATCCCAAGTCATCCTGGGTATTGCTCAAATTCTACAGTTTCCTATTACACTGGAATGGAAAACGTTTAAATACCTAGGAATGCCAATCTGTCTCAAAGCTCTTCCGGGAGATATCTGGAAAATTCTACTACAAAAAATAAAAGATAAAATGGAAGGATGGGGTGCCTTCTGGTTGAACCCAACAAGACGTTTGGTGCTTATTAAATCAATTTTGTCTTCCCTGTCCATATTTCAATTTTCTTCCCTCCTGGATCCCATGGGAATTAAAAAATCTCTAACTCAGGCCATTCGACAATTTTTTATGGAAAGGAGGAAAATAAAATACAAACAGATTTCATTTAGAAAATTGGAATTTGGTAAGAGATCCTAAAGATAATGGGGGACTAGGGTCCGGGATCCTGAAGTTGTGAACCTCGTTGTAGGTGCAAAAATACTATGGAGAATGGTGACAGTGAAAAATGAATGGTTAAAAAAAGCGTTGGTTAAGAAGTACATGGAGGGAAATTGAAAATGATGTCTAGATTCCCCCCCTTCTCAGTCAAAGGGTTCTTCGATTTGGAAGCTCCTCAGAGATTCATATTCTCTTATTCAATCCTCTTTGCATTGGGTACTGGGAAATGGAAAGCTAATTAATCTTTGGCAGGACATAATTCTTGGTTCCAGCCTTCTATGTCAAAAGGCTTCTCTCAATGATATTAGAAAATGGATGATATCTCAAAATAAATTATCTTTATTTGAAATTTTTGTTTGGTATACTTATGGTGTTTGGAAAGATTGGAATCTGGGTATTATTCCTCCTCATCTTCAATCTCAAACAAGCCATCTTCTTCTCGCTCTAAAATTTGTTTCTCCAATGCATTTTCAGAAGCAACATTTTCGAGGTTGGGGAGTTGTTGGATACTCGGTAAAAGAATTTTATAAGGCTCTTTTATTGTAGAATGTTATCCCAACAAAAGAATCGATGTGGAAAAATATATGGAGCAATGATGGATTACAAAAAGTGAATATATTTTTTTGGACTCTTACTCAAGGAAATCTTCTTACAGGAGAAAATTTGGCTAAAAGAGGAATCAAAATCCCCTTTCGCTACACTCTATGTAAAAACAATGAAGAAACCTCTGTTCATATATTTCTGGAGTGTAGTTTTTCAAAGAAGGTTTGGAAATCAATATTTGCATAATTATGGTATAAAATCCAATGGCCCTCCACATGAAAAACTCTGCTTGGCAAATGGGGAAATCACTACTGGGGATCCTTCTCTGGGAAAATAATTTTTCAAAGAGTATGGAAGACGACACTTGTATTAGTTTGTTGGAAAATTTGGTTAGCCAGAAATAGAAGTATTTTTAAAGATCAGAATATGAGACCTGGCGCTATAGCTTCTCATGCCCTAGGGAATATGGAATAATTCTTTAATCTAAAAGAATAAGAATGAAAGTCCCACAAATGCTAAATAAAAAAGAAGAAATATGGATGGCTAGGATTAATGTGCTCTGCTCAATACATGAAAAACCCCTTCTCAGATCAGACTGACAACTTCATTCTATCGCTTTATATTTCCAAGCTTGCCTCTCTTCTCAATCCAATTTCACTTTATGTTTTGATGGAGCTTCTAAAGGTAACCCTGGGGAGGCAGGTGCGGGAGGGGTGCTCTTCGACCCCATAGGAAATAAACTAATGGAGTATTCTTGGAATCTAGGAGTCACTACCAATAAAAAAATAGAAGCATATGCTCTGTATATTGGCATACAATTGGCAAAGAAGAGACAAATCAATGCTCTCGATATAGTCGATGACTCTAAAAATACAATTCATTATTTTATCAAGGCCTCCTCTCTAAAATATACAAGCCTAAAAAATTTAGTGGATCGCATTAGAACAACTCTGCATGGTCTCAAGGCACACTTTTATAACATACTATGACATCATAACATTGTTGCAGATACCTCAACAAACAAGGCTATTGGGTTAGCTCCTGGTCATATTGGGGTGAATGGAGAGGTGCTTGTGGTCCCCCCTCCATAAAAATGATTGTATCCAAGTGTTATAACATGCTATGGCACGTGGTATGCAGTCTCAACTGCATGGAATGGACATGACCATTAATCTGTTTGGTCATTAAACTCATGCACTCATGATCCATCATTCAGATTAATGACCGATTTCAATTAGCTTGTGGTTGAATAATTTGCTGGAGGAAGTATGTATGGTGTGGGCTTGTGTTTGCAACTATTTTAATAACTCTAGAGTAGGGGAGAGGTATGATTATTATAGCAGAAGGTGGCGAGGATGACAAAGTACATACCTACAACCTAATTCAGGAAGGTAGCATCACCAGTACTTGGGAGATGCAGGGCCAACTTGTGAAGGAAACTTTAGGCATGGATAGGTAGGTATGCCACATTGGAGGAATGTGAGTTTAAATTGGCATAAGGTTTTGTATGTTATTGTGAAAAATTGGATTTGTAGTCTATCTTGAAATTGCCTGGGAAACTCATTGCCTGGTCAGGCTAGGCCATTTGACAATTCCGAGGAGTATTCTTCAATATTGGGTTCTGTCGCAATTGGTGGCCCTAATTTAGTGAGTGAGTCTAGAGAAATTAATCCAGGCTCTAGAAGGTACTCCACAAAAAAAATTGTGCGGTTGATTAAGGCACTGAAGAAACCAAATCTCAGTGTTCAATTTCATCCCTAGGGAATTCTCTTGAACAAAGAAACTATTATGGACAACAAGGATTGGATAGAAAATGTGAATGAGGAAATGGAGGCTAGCAATGAGGAAAGGAAAATATTGTCTCTCAGAGTAAATTATATTAGTTCTACAACACCATTCACTCTCGATACTCTCATTCAACATCGTGTTCTCATCGTTCAACTTCAGGATGAAGTAGACTTCTTGCGTCGTCAACTAGTTTCTCTACAAATATAGATAGCAAAAAGGAATGAGGAACCTGACAATTCAAATTCGATTGCAGGACAAGCAAGAGGAGAGGTAGATGAAGTGGGAATTTTTCCAGATCTGAATGCTCATGTGGAAGTCGATGAGGAACAAGAACAACTAGAGAATTATCCTCCTCCAGAAAAAACCAATAATACTTAGTGTATGTTTTGTCTATCGGTATGTATAATTGGTATTTTTTGTCGAATATATGTATCTAAAAATAACAATTGTAGTAAGATATGGATAAGGGATAGATGGAAGACAAACAATAGACTGATAGAAGCTTTGTTAGAGCCAGAACTATGTATTTTTGAACTCTCTTTTTTTGTATCATGTGGTCTAGGCCACGCCTTTTTTTCTTATTAATATAAATCCACCAGTTCTTGTGAAAAAAAAAAGAGAGGGGGGTGTTACTAATAAAACCTTTTTCTTATTTAGGGGTTAATTTTAAGATTTTGGTTGCAAGGGTACTAGATGCCAAGGCCATGGGTCTCAAAAGAGTTGTAGTTTTGAACTCGGAAAAAGGGCCGAGTGCCACTAGGAGCACCACTTTTCAATTTTGAGGTTGATTTCAGTATTTTTGTTGTAGCGATATAGTTTTTTAAGGTCATCCTTTTAAAGAAGTTGTAATTTTGACCCTGAGTGGTGTTACTGTTGGTGCCACTTTTTGATTTGGGGATTGATTTTAAGGTATTTTTTGGAAACATTACAAGTTTGTTAAGGTCATGGCTGTAAAATGCGTTAATTTTAACCTTGAAAAAAAAAAGGTGCTACCAATGGAAACAATTTTCGATTTAGAGGTTGATTTTGGTGTTTTTGACACAAAAATATGGGATTTTAAAGACAAAGTTCTTTCTTTGAGGTCACAATTCTCATCAAGCCAAAAAAAAAATTCACCCCAACTCTTACATTTGGTGTTAAACATGAGGATTTTCCACCCAATATTCATGCACCATAGCTTTAACACATTCTCAAAATCTCTCTTTGTAAGGACACCTACAAATAATCACCTAACAAGCGAGTTCATCATTTGCATCTAATTACATTTGGAATTTGTTATGCTTACACAATGTCTTTAGTGTGGTTTCCATTAATTTTTCCATTTGTACCAATAAATGTTTTCATGTAGCCACTTGTGAAACAATAACTATTTATATTGTTCTATGTGCAATTCTAGCATCAATTGGTTGTGATATTCCAAAAGTTTTTAATGCATCAACTAAGTTTTCAAATACATTCTATTTCACCTTTGTCTTTTTTGTTGACTTTTTAATATCGAATAATGAAACAAATTCATTTAACTTCTTGGACTTTATCAAACCTTTCAAAATTTGAGCTTGTGTTGCCACTAATTCATTTTCGAAATAAGCTTGGAAAATTCATTGAACACGATATTGTACAACATGGTTTGGTTTTTTGGTTCCGAATGTATTGATGTAGATCATGTTATTTAAGATGTCATCGTCTATATTGATACTATAACAACTATCGATTGATTCTAGAATGTTAGATGGTGCACCTATAGATTTAAATTTAAAAGCACATCAAATTTACTAAAATATAAACTTATCACATTGATTGAATTTCAAACATAAAAAACTTAAAATCAACTATAGACATATATTTACATTAAAAAACTGAAAATCAATTATAAACGAAAATTCTCTGAATTCTAAAACATAAAAAACTTAAAAAATCAACTAAATACATAATAATTTATTGTATTTTAAAACAAAAAAAAAGTTACAATTGTGACTATAGACATAATAATTTACAATAATACTCTACATTGCTACTTCTAGTGAGTGGAAACTAAATGTTGTTGCTTGCATCTAGTCTACAAGACAATTCTGTACGAGAAAGATTAAATGTTCCACAACTAAAGTAGTCAAAGGCAAGTGATGCCTTTGGATCTTCTGGCTAATGCTCTATCACCCTCTCACTTTTTAGTATCGAATCTAAAATGATTCAAACATGAAAGACTAATTCTTCATAAATAAATACTTGAGAAAAAAAGTTACAAGTAACAACAATTGAATGCTATAGAAATCATATTGTATTTGAATGGAATGGAATCAAATCATTCTATGACACACTGGACGTCATAACAACCCCTTTTACCAATCACGAAGTCATGGTAGATTGGTGTAAGAGTTAACGAGATGAACTAAACATTCTAACTACTGAATTGAAACATGAACGATTCCTCAACCACTCAAGAATATGAGATGTCAGATTGGTGAATTACAAACCACACAAAAACTATAAGAAAACACAAATATAGCATACACAAAAAGGTGCATTCACTAGCAATATCTTAAAGTAGGCCCTAGTTTGAAGAGGACTAATGAAACCATGTAAAGGATTTAACTCAACTCGGAACACTGATACTTCATTCATCAACACCTCAAATTACAATATGTAATCTGCAACTTCTGTACTACTAACCCTAATTGTGTGTAATTCAAAATCTACCCTACTTACCCTATGTAATACCCTTGTTTCCCCCAGCTTGTAAATATAACTATAACCTGCTAAAATACTAGGGGAAAATTGAATATGTGTGGATGTTGGAATTGATGAGCCTTTTTGTTATAAAAGGTATGCATTTATGTTACTAAATAAAAATGGAAAGTGTTGCATAATTGTTGAAGGGGTTTTCCAGGGTAGATCATGATGCATGAGAGAGATGGTGAAGGGAACCGACAATGGTTGAGATGACTCCCACCAGACCAATACTTTACTGGATTTAAATTATTTAGACCCAGAACAGTCCTCTGAGCCAGAAAAATAAATTACCAGTCAGGATGGTAGTTGGGAAGTCATCCTTAAGAGTAAATGAGGAGATGGGCAGATTACCCATCTAAAAACTTCTTGACATGACCATGAAATGGGGATTTGGACCCACAAAATATTGCTAAGGAAGGTAAGAAAATAAGGGAAATTCATGAGCAGAGAAAGATGATGCAATGGGAGTGGGTATGGTGACCATTTTCCGAGGAGGAAGAGCATGTGCAACTCTCTGGTTCTGAAGAGAACTGGAAAATGAATTTGTTCTGGGTATAGGAATTGTTGGGCAGCGTTTTCAGTCCAAGATGATAAACGAGGTTGCAGAGAAGATGAGTGACTAAGGAAGCACTCATTGCAGACCCCCTTGCTTGGTAGAGAGAAAACCAATCTTCCAAGTTCATGTGGGAGGAGGAGAGTGGCCTCCATCCCTGGCTGTTGTTGAACATAAGGAAGAGTCTCTCTCAGAGCATTATGATCTAGCTAGGGGGTGGCCAAAGATAAATCTATCCAGGAGTTGTTGTGCCTACAGTTGGGTGGAAAAGGACACCCATTTCAACAGTTGCATCGATATCTAGTTTCTAGATAAGTATACTTGGTTAGATCTTTATAGTGTTTAGATCAGAGAAAAAATTATACTATGTTCTAGAACTATGTAAGTTTAATTTATGACAAAAGTGACTTGAAAAATTTAAGAAGAATAAAGAGAATGTATTAGTTGAATCTCTTTGGATTTAATTTCTTATCTCTTGACTATCTGTGTGCTAAAGTAAGATTTCTAGGAGTGGATATTGTGGTTGACTGATCCGGATTATTTTCGGCACAAAATGAGGGCGAAGATATAATAAAGAAATGCACAGAGATATCGCAGATATTCAATAATGTAGCAAAAATGTCTTAGAGATGCAACCAAAAATACAGATATACAATAATACACGATTTCTATCAATGAAAGAAATGTACAGAGACTGTAAAAATACAGAGTGAAAGACTTGCTAGAATGGTGGCAGCTTATCTCTGAGAAGAGATGTGACGGCTACTCGCATTCGCAAGAAGATGATTACAATGAGTCTCTGAAGGCCTTTTTACAATAAACAGGAATGCCAAAAACCATAGACATCCAAAAAACTAACCCTAGGAGATGAAGTGCCAAAAGTCATGTGGGGCCCGTTTGGGTAAGTTAGTACATCAACTTCCCAGGGTCGTAACTTTTGCATACGATCTCCGTTTTAGGCGTATAATAGCTCGTTTGAAAGGTATCATTGAGGAGATTCATTTCGGGGGATACATTATTCCTTCAAATATCATTGAGAACCTCTATCTTGAAAAACCTTCATTTGGGCCCTCAAAATGGCCCTAGAAGTTAAACCTGCTAAAAATAGTAAATTGCCAAAATTGTCAGAAAACTCTTTTGAGCCAGTTGGAAAAGGTGGATGGCCACCGATATCCACCTGGATCAATCCTACCTCCCTAGGAAGCAATGGTCTCCAGTGCGTTGAGTTCTCGGGGGAGAGGGAAAAGCATTTGCTGACTCTGCATCTTGGTGAGTTGCTTGCCTTGCTGGAGACATTGCGTTGCTTAGTTTGTGAAAGTCTGTCATGAACTTGTTGAGGATGAGGCTGTTCAACAAGTTGAACTACATGAGAGGACAGTGTGCAGAAGGAATCTTTGCACTTTTCGGCAACCTTGTCGACCTACTTCTGTTGGATAGAAGGTGCTTGGGGCGAGGCTGTAGTGGTTGCAGTGTCCTTCTGTTCCCCTTTTGAACAAACTGTGAAGAAGCTAAATTTTGTAGTATGAGATACTACCTTGCGACACTTTTTAGGTGGAACAGTAGTTGGAACTACCTCTGGTATCTGGTAGAGATGACCCCCCAAAGTAACAATGACACTACAGGGTCGAGACTCATAAACAACATGGCGTCTCCACATATATGGTTGGCCCAAGAGGACATCACAGACATCCAATGGGGAAACATCACATAATACCTCATCCTTGAAGGGTTGGATGTCATATGATAATCGACATTGTTGGCTGACACAATGATCTCGTCCTTGGGGAAGCCACCCGATGTTGTATGGATGCGGGTGTGGTGTTGTTGACAATCCCAACTATTTGATGACCTCTGCTGAGATGAGGTTATTTTGGATTCCTCTATCAACAATAAAATGCAGCAGGGTCCCCTTCACCCACATATGTGAATGAAAAAGGTGCTCCCCCTCTACTGGATCTGTTGGTTCTTCTGGTTGAAATGATGCGGTCGTGACAATAGCAGTGGGGTCTGCGTCAATGATCTATCATTAAACCAGTATTTTCATAATCAGATTTTGAATAAGGGTTTGGTTCCTTGTATTTGATCTCGGCCACCAATGACTGTTTTGAGCGACATTCATCGGTGTTGTGCCAGGGGCTTTTGTGGAAATCACACCATTTTTCGGTGTCCTTCTTTGTCTTCCCATGACCCTTCTTTTCCTGTGTCTTGGACTGGTTTTCGGGAGACTGTTTGTTAGGGTCGTCTTTGTCATACTTTGGTTGTTGTGGATTTGCAAACCCAAACTCCCATTTGTTCTGGTGCTTAAATTTCTACTCAATTTTAACAACATATTGATAAGCAACACTGAGTGATGAGATGTCCAGAAAATCTATTTCAGTCTGGATGTATCTGTGTAGAGCCCCACGGTATTTTAGAACCAAATGTCGCTCGGAGTCTTTGATACCCAGATTGGTGTGCAAGGTATGGAAGGTATTGGTGAAATCTGGAACTGCTTGGCCCCTCTCTTGCCGCAGTGTCTCATGTACTGGTCCTCATAGTTGCCAACAGGTTAATATTGTTCTTTTACCACATCCACAAAAAAATCCCAAGTGGGAAAGGCCCCATATATTCCAGACTCCTTTGTGGAACTTTTCTCCCAGTAACTTTCCCACCAATGTTTGACATGAGGGAGAGCTTGAAGGAGTGCGAAGGTGATCTTTACTTTGTTGGAAAAATTGTGAACAAAGAAATAACCTTCTAGTAGAGTTAACGATTTTTCTAGGGCTTCTGCATCTATCTGTCCTTCAAATACAGGAATATCAAAATTAACTTGTACCTTAAAAGGTGAGGTGCCTCCAAAGTGGCCACTTGATGAAGATGCACCTGATGCTATCAGCAGGCATTGAAGGATGTGGGAAAAATTCTCCATCATTTCCTCCCTCTGTCGCGTGAGAGCTTGCTCAAGCAACAGATTGATAGGATCGCCCGCTCCGTCATTTTTCTTTTCTTCCGCCATTGAGGGTTTCTTGGGTGTGTGAGAGTGATTGTCTTCAAGAGAGACAAGCTCGAGACCCAACTTTCTATACTCGGACCTCGTCGGGGACATGCACTCAAAAACGATCAAGAGCAGCTTGCTATGATACCATTGATCCAGATTATTTTCGACACGAAATGAGGGTAGAGATATAATAAAGAAATGCACAAAGATATCGCAAATATTCAATAATGTAGCAGAAATGTGTCAGAGATGTAACCAAAAATACATATATACAGTAATACATGATTTCTATTAATGAAATAAATGTACAGAGGCTATAAAAATACAGAGTTAAAGACTCGCTAGAATGGTTGCAGCTTATCTCTGAGAAGAGATGTGACAGCTACTCGCATTCGCAAGTAGATGATTACAATGAGGCTCTGAAGGCCGTTTTACAATAAACAGGAATGCCAAAAACCCTATACATCCAAAAACCTAACCCTAGGAGATGAAGCGCCAAAAGTCATGTGGGCCCCGTTTGGGTAAGTTAGTACATCAACTTCTCGGAGTCGTAACTTTTGCATACGACCTCCATTTTAGGCGTATAATAGCTCGTTGGAAAGGTATCATCGAGGAGATTTATTTTAGGGGCTCAATATTGCCTTCAACTATCATTGAGAAACTCTATCTTTAAAAACCTTCATTTGGGCCCTCAAAATGGCCCCAGAAGTTAAAACCTGCTAAAAATAGTAAATTGCCAAACTTGCCATAAAACTGTTTTGAGCCATTTGGAAAAGGTGGGTGGCCATCGATATCCACCTAGATCAATCCTCCCTCCTTAGGAAGCAATGGTCTCCATTGTGTTGAGTTGAAAAGATCGTTTGTTGACTCTGCATCTTGGTGAGCTGCTTGCCTTGCTGGAGACATTGCGCTGATCAGTTTGTGGAAGTCTGTCACGAACCTGTTGAGGATGAGACTGGTCAACAAGTCGAGCTACATGAGAGGACAGTGTGCAGAAGGAATCTTTTCACTTTTTTGCAATCTTGTCGACCTGCTTCTTTTGGATAGAAGGTGCTTGGGGCGAGGCTGTAGTGGTTGCAGTGTCCTTCTGTTCCCCTTTTGAACAAACTGTGAAGAAGCTGAATTTTGCAGTATGAGATACTACCTTGCAACACTTTTTAGGTGGAACAGTAGTTGGAACTACCTTTGGTATTCTGTAGAGATGATCCCCCAAAGTAACAATGATATCACGGGGGTCGAGACTCATAAACAACATGGCGTCTCCACATATATGGTTGGCCCAAGAGGACATCACAGACATCCAATGGGGAAACATCACATAATCACTCATCCTTGAAGGGTTGGATGTCGTATGATAATCGACATTGTTGGCTGACACGAAGATCTCGTCCTTGACGAAGGCACCCGATGTTGTATGACTGCGGGTGTGGTGTTGTCGACAATCCCAACTGTTTGACGACCTCTGCTGAGATGAGGTTCTTCTGGCTTCCACTATCAACAATAAAATGCAGCGGGGTCCCCTTCACCCACATTTGTGAATGAAAAAGGAACTCTCCCTCTTTCGGATCCGTTGGTTCTTTTGGTTGAATTGTTGCGATCACGACAATAGCAATGGGGTATGCGTCAATGATCTGTCCTTTACCAATATTTTTAGAATTAGATTATGAATCAAGGTTCAGCTCTTTGTCTTTGATCTCGGCCACCAATGACTGTTTTGAGCGACATTCATCGATGTTGTGCCAGGGGATTTTTTGGAAATCACACCATTTTCCAGTGTCCTTCTTTGTCTTCCTGTGACTCTTCTTTTCTTGTGTCTTGGACTGGTTTTTAGAAGACTGTTTGTTAGGGCCGTCTTTGTCATACTTTGGTTGTTGTAGATTTGCAGACCCGAACTCCTGTTTGTTCTGGTGCTTAAATTTCTGCTCAATTTTAACAACATATCGATAAGCAGCACCAAGTGATGAGATGTCCAGAAAATCCATTTCAGTCTGGATGTATCTGTGTAGAGCCAGACAGTATTTCAGAAATAAATGTCGCTCGGAGTCTTTGATACCCAACTTGGTGCACAAGGTATGGAAGGTATTGGTGAACTCCAAAAATTCTTGGCCCCTCTCTTGCCGCAGTGTTGTCAACCTCATGTACTGGTCCTCGTAGTTTCCAATAGGGTAATACTATTCTTTTACCACATCCACAAAAAAATCCCAAGTGGGATCAACCCCATATATTCCAGACTCCTTTGTGGAACTTTTCTCCCAGTAAGTTTCCCACCAATGTTTGACATGAGGGAGAGATTTAAGGAATGCGAAGGTGATATTTTCTTTGTCGGAAAAATTTTGAACAGAGAAATAACCTTCTAGCAAAGTTAACCATTTTTCTAGGGCTTTTGCATCTATCTATCCTTCAAATACAGGAATATCAAAATTAACTTGTACCTTGAAAGGCGAGGTGCCTCCAAAGTGGCCACTTGATGAATATGCGCTTGATGCTATCGACAGGCATTGAAGGATGTGGGAAAAACTCTCAATCATTTCATCCCTCTGTCACGTGAAAGCTTGCTCAAGCAATAGATTGATAGGATTGCTTGCTTCGTCGTTTTTCTTTTCTTCCGCCATTGAGGGTTTCTTGGGTGTGCGAGAGAGATTGTATTCAAGAGAGACAAGCTCGAGACCCAACTTGCTATACTCGGACCTCGTCGGGGACATGCACTAAAAAAGCAATCAAGAGCAGCGTGCTATGATACCATTGATCCAGATTATTTTTGGCACGAAATGAGGGCGGAGATATAATAAAGAAATGCACAAAGATATCACAGATATTAAATAATGTAGCAGAATTGTGTTAGAGATGCAACCAGAAATACAGATATACAGTAATACATGATTTCTATTAATGAAAGAAATGTATAGAGACTGTAAAAATACAGAGTGAAAGACTCGCTAGAATGGTGACAACTTATCTCTGAGAAGAGATGTGACGGCTACTCGCATTCGCAAGAAGATGATTATAATGAGGCTCTAAAGGAATTTTTACAAAAAATAGGAATGCTAAAAACCCTATACATCCAAAAACCTAACCCTAGGAGATGAAGCGCCAAAAGTCATGTGGGCCCCGTTTGGGTAAGTTAGTACATCAACTTCCTGGGGTCATAACTTTTGCATACGATCTTTGTTTTAGGCGTATAATATCCCATTGGAAAGGTATCATCGAGGATATTCATTTTGGGGGATCAATCATGCTTTTGGCTATCATTGAGAACCTTGATCTCTAAAAACCTTCATTTGAGCCCTCAAAATGGCCCCAGAAGTTAAAACCTGCTAAAAATAGTAAATTGCCAAAATTGCCAAAATTGCCAAAAAACTGTTTTGAGCTAGTTGGAAAAGGTGGGTGGCCACCGATATCCACTTGGATCAATCCTCCATCCTTAGGAAGCAATGGTATCCATTGCATTGAGTTCTCAGGGGAGAGGGAAAAGCATTTGCTGACTCTGCATCTTGGTGAGCTGCTTGCCTCGCTGGAGACATTGCGCTGCTCAGTTTGTGGAAGTCTGTCACGAACTTGTTGAGGATGAGGTTGTTCAACAAGTCGAGCTACATGAGAGGACAGTGTGCAGAAGGATTCTTTGCACTTTTTTGCAGCCTTGTCGACCTGCTTCTATTGGATAGAAGGTGCTTGGGGTGAGGCTGTAGTGGTTGCGGTGTCCTTATGTTCCCCTTTTGAACAGACTGTGAAGAAGCTGAATTTTGCAGTATGAGATACTACCTTGCGACACTTTTTAGGTGGCACAGTAGTTGGAACTACCTCTGGTATCTGGTAGAGATGACCCCCCACACTACTACATATTGTAAAAATTACGACGTTTTATTTGCGGCGTTATGGACAAAATTGTCCATATTGTCGCAAAATAGAGAAAATTTATAAAAAAAAAAATTGATGTTGCCCGATAACGTCGCAATTGCCACGTTAACGTCGCAATTGCCACGTTAACGTCACTCTTGCCACGTTTGTGAAGATGTATGTCACAATTGCCACGTTAACGTCGCAATTGCCACGTTTTCCACTGGAACGTCGCTCTTGCCACGTTTTCCACTGGAACGTCGCAATTGCCACGTTAACGTCGCTCTTGCCACGTTTG
>ML835024.1:3022-21307 GCA_009831015.1 Picea engelmannii
TATATAAGGAGCCTTCAAAAATCCAGAGTTACAAAGTGTGCAGAAGTGCAGAAGTTGTTCAGCCAGTCGGTGCTGAGATCAAAATGACTACCAGTCTTACAAAAATTGAAAAACAGAGAGAAGAAAAGTAAACTAAAAGTCATAAGTAAAACTCTAATATTGGCCTTCATGAGACCACAGAAGACCTATGTGCGGGTCATACACTTGGCTTGTAAGCTGGCCATCCAGACGGAGAGGTGGCGTGGGTTGCAAGGTCCCAGGGCTCCTCTTCGACAACTGCCCCTCTCAATTCCATTTGCTCATGCATGTCGGCGTCCGAGTCACCCCTTTCCAGTTTGTCATCGAGCCATGTGCCTCCCAATTCCCTGGGTACATGCAAGCCCTGTCCTGTTGCAACGTACGCCCCAGGTGTTTCTTCTTTGATGGGCATGTATTCCTTGTCCATGGCCACGTGCATGGATTTCCCAGAGTCGCCACCTCCTGTGGGAAACCCCCTTTCACTTGAGTCTCCTGTATGAATGTGCTCTGCTACCCTCGGTGCATCTGGTGTGAAGTGGAAGGCCCCTTGGAAGGTGGAGAGGATTTGAAGGAGCGTAGAAGTCTTCCCGTCCAGTGTCTCCAGCCGAAACTGGAGGTCATCCAGGCCCTGTCAAAGCTCGAAGAACAGCCCGTGGAGAATGGCCATGCTATCCTGCAATTGCGAGTTTGGGACTAAGTCTGAAAAGGAATGTGGCCCAGGGTCAGTTTCCTGTAGAAGAGGAGGTGCTTCCAAGGGTGGGCGAGTTGAGGAGTTCTCTGGAGGAGTCGGTGTACTGGCTGGTGAATTGGGTGGTACTGTAGGAGGCACCCAAGATGAAGAGGCTCTGTCAAGGGTGGGTCCTGGGGGAAAACCTAGCGAGCTATCAGAGAGTGCCAACCCCTCAAGATGGGAAGTAGGAGGGGAGGAGGTGGTGAGTGGTTCTTGTTCAGACTGCAAGGAATGCGAGGAGTGCGAGGGGGACGCACCAATGGAGGTTGCAGGCACCCGAGCGAGGACCAGTTGAGGCCGCAGTGGTTGCCAGGGCGAGCCTCTCCTTGGCTTGCCTCTCTGTCTCGACATTCTGACAACCCAAGGGGAGATGGTGAGTGTAGGGAAAGACCCCAGATGGTCAAGGAGGAGCTGGAGAAAAAGCTAGTTGCAGGAGAGCGCAACGAAGGAGGGAGGTTGGAATGAGGCATGGCTTCGCGGTTGATGGAGAATAAGGTAATGTCGCATGCGTAGAGTAATGGCGCATTCAATGAGCAAAGCCATGGAGGGGACAACTTGAGGAGGTCAGGCACACCAGGCTTAATGCTGCCTGGGACGTCGTATGGGGGAGTTAAATGCATGGGGGTGGCGGTGGTGCTTGTCACGCTTCAGTCACATGGCAATCACCATGCTGGCCTCTTCATGTTGCCTTTGAGTGCCATGTGTCCCGCACTATCACCCCATTTGGGGGTTTGTCCATCGCAGTGGCTTTTTCAGTGCACTGCTGGAGTATGGGATGTGTCGGATTGAGGGAAGTTTGGCACAGGAGTTCTGGTCCTTCCCAATTCGTTCCCAGATTTGCCAGTTCATCCGCCACTTGATTCACCTTTTTCCCGATGTGTGAGGGGATGAAGGCCTGATTGGGTTGCAGGAGATTCACAATTGTTCTTAGTCCATAGGAGAGTCTCTAACAAGGTGAGATTCACTCTGGGTCAGCACCATTCAAGATTCTTTTGAAGATATTGGTAATGACTAACGAATCCCCTTCAATAATCAGCTTGGTGAATTCGTTCTCAATTGCTAATTGCAAGCCTTGGGTGAGCCCCCATAGCTTCGCAACATTGTTCTTAGTGTGTCCGAGGCTGCCTGCGTTAATGAGAAGAATATGGCTTCGGTGATCATGAAAGACCACGCTATAACCTGCTGCCCCGGGGTTACCCTTGGAGGCTCCATTGAAGTTGAGTTTGATGAAGTCTTCCGTGGGGGGGGACCAATTCGTGGGGCTGCTTTGAAGAGGTTGAGTGGTGAGAGGGGGGGGGAGGGCAGATCCTGAACTAGATTGACTTTCCAGTGCTAAAGAATACTTTGCTTAGAAGGAGGGACATTCAAATCCGTTACATGCCAATGTTGTAGCCTGATAGTTTCCAGAATGTTGAGGTGGCTTTGCTTCCAACAGTGTTTCCAAGGGAGTGGATCATTCCTGAATATTCTTCTCTTCCTTTCCTTCCAGATTTG
Source organism: Picea engelmannii (assembly GCA_009831015.1). Classification (NCBI taxonomy): domain Eukaryota; kingdom Viridiplantae; phylum Streptophyta; class Pinopsida; order Pinales; family Pinaceae; genus Picea; species Picea engelmannii. The sequence continues at coordinate 5,265 of ML835024.1, forward strand.
CCAAAGTATAAAGCCTGGGAGAAGTTGCCAGATACGGTTGAGAAGGGCTTATTGAAAATCATTGTCTCTCCATTCTGCTATGGTGTTGATGATATTGTCCCGCTTGCAGTCCGAGGTGCGCATGATCAACACACATTGATCCCAAACTTGAGTGGTGTAGGGGCATGTGTTGAGGAGATGGTTCATAATCTTGACCTCTTTTCAACAAAGCATACAGATGGACGGACCAACAAAACCCCTTTTCGAGAGGTTATCCCAAGTGAGGATGCTCGAGTGAGTAACCAGCCAGAGGAAAAAAATGATTTTTGGCCAGTGTTTCAGGGCCTAGATTTTGCTCCACTCCTTCCTTAGGGGTAACGGGTCCGAGTGAGTTTTAATGGCATAGGCCTCTTTTATGCTGAAATTTCCCCTTGATGAGTATCCCCATCGTAGGATGTCCTCCCCTGTCAGAATGGGTATTTTCCTTTTATTGATTTCGCCGTGTCAGAGCCGAAGGTCCACATGTGCCTCTAAATTCAGGTGCTCCTCGTTTGAAATCCAACATCTCCAGGTTCGCTCTGTTGGGTTGTCTTGCCAGTAGTCTGCCACTTTTGTCAGGCCCACCTGTGTGGTTGGGATGCTGGAAGTGTCAGCCCAGTCTTCATTCTCCAGAATTGGCCACTGTTTCCACTAATCTTTCCAGAACAAAGTTGTTTTCCCATTTCTAATTTCCCATAAGGTGTGACTTGTGACAAGATGTTGATTCTGCCTGGCTACCGTCCAGATTAGGGATCCAAGGTTGTCCCCATTCCATCTAATCAGGTTTCTCTCTTCCATGTTGGGTGCATATTTCCTTCTCCAGAGCTTGGCCCATATATCTTGAGGTTTTTTTAGCCATCTCCACCATACCTTAGTGCTTAGGATTTTGTTCATAGCTGAGGGGTCCCTTAACCCAAGGCCCCCTTGAGCTTTGGGTTTGCAAAGTTTATCCCAGCTGATCAGTGCCAGTTTTTTCCCTATTTTAAGGCCTTGCCAAAGGAAATTCCTTTGCAAGTTTTTAATGGTAGTAAGGACAAATTTTGGGGCCGCTACAGAAGAAAAGGTATAGACAGGTAGGGCTTGAAGCACAGATTTAAGTAAAATGAGGCGACTGGGGAGATTGAGGGATATGTCGGTCCAGGAAGAAGGCCTCTTAACAAAGGAGAAGATAAGATGCTCCCACGAACTGCTCCTGAGGGCATTGTCTAGCAAGGGGATGTCGAGGTATTTGAACAGAAGGGAGCTTCAAGTGAAACCTAGGATTTCAGAGATATGGCGTTGAATCAGAGATGGTGTATTGAGGAAAAAAATGTAGGATTTGTTTTTGTTAAAGTCCATTCCTGAGGCATCACAAAAAGTTTGAAGGATCGAAAGGAAAGAGTGGGCTTCCTTTACTGTGGGGGAGCCCATCATCAGGGTATCGTCAACAAATTGGCTGTGAGAGATCGGAGGAGAGATACCGTGAAGGGGTAGACCAGTCAACGTTTTATTTGTTATGGCAGCGTGAATGGAGCGATTGAGACCGTCGACCATGATAATGAAAAGGAAGGGGGAAAGAGGGTCACCTTGTCTGATTCCTCTATATGGAGAAAAAGGATGAGAAGGGACCCCATTAACCAGGATAAAAATGAAAGCAGAGGAGGTAAGATTTAGGATCCACTCTACCCAAGTGTGGTCGAAACCAAAGGCGAGGAGCACTGCACGCATGTAATCCCAGCTTAACTTGTCAAAGGCTTTGGAAAGGTCCAGTTTTAGGAGCATACCTGGCGTACAGGTCTTCTACAAGGAGTGAATCACTTCATGCGCTAGTATGACATTGTCCAAGATTTGTCTTCCTTCCACATAGCTCGATTGCTCTTGAGAGATGACCCACAGTAGGATGGGCTTGATTCGTCTGGAGATCACCTTGGTTAGGATTTTATAGATGACGTTGCACAATGCGATGGGTCGAAACTGCTTGGGGTGAGTGATTTTCTCCTCTTTGGGAATTAGAGTGAGGAAAGTAGCGTTGAGAGCCGGGAGGACTTGCCCTGAAGATCTGGAGTCTTCAATGATTTCCCAAACCTTTTCCCTGATCATCTGCCAGTAGTGATGGAAGAAGTCACAATCCATCCAGTCTCGGAGCCTTACCTTTGGGGGTGTCCTGGAGCGCTTGATCAACTTCCTCGAGAGTGATGGGCCTGAGCAGAGTTGCATTCTATTCCTGAGTGATTAGGGTGGGTATGTGCTGCGTAACCTTGGCAATGGCTTGAGATCTGTTCTGTATGGGCTCTGCAAGGAGGTCTTTGTAGTAAGCGATTAGTTCCTTTTCCAGATCCTCATGAGAATGGATGAGTTGGCCATTGCTAGAGGTTAACTGCGTGATTCGATTGGCGTGTCACCGCTGAAGGGTGGACCTGTGAAAAAAATTGATGTTTCGGTCACCCTCCTTGAGCCACTGGATGGGAGATTTTTGTTTCCACAGAATCTGTTATTGGGATTTCCTATCTTCCAATTGTTGGGTTAAAGCTTCTTCCTGGGTTTTAAGGTCTTCAGTGAGTCCATGCTCCCGAACTTGTCTTTGCATCATGCTCATTTGATCTGTCAGCTGTTTTTGGGAGTCAAAAATATTTCCAAAGGTTTGCCTATTCCAGAGTCTGAGCTGTTGCGTAAGATTTTTGAGCTTCTGCTGGAATCAGTACATCTTGGAGCCGTGAGGTACCGCTGCCTCCCTCCACCACTCATGGATTTTTTCTTGAAAGTCCAGGTGGATGAGCCATAATTGTTCAAACCTGAAGGGTTTCCGACCTGGGGTGGACGACACATCCATCCATAGTTGAATGGGCCAGTGATCCAACCCATGAAAATCCAGAATGCTTGCCTCAAGAGCTGTGCCTTCCAACAGGAGGGAGTCTGATATGAGGAACCGATCTAGTCTGCAGGCTATTTGATGTATTCTAGTTCTCCGGTTTGTCCAGGAGAAGGTGCCATTGGGGGTTTCTTGGTCAATGAGGTTGATATTATCTATAAGATTTTGGAACTCACTGGATTCCTATTCCAGGCGTCGAGTTCCTCCTTTTTTTTCATCCAGATTGCGTATCAGGTTGAAGTCACCCCCTACAATCCATCTGTTGTCCTTGGTTAAGGTAGAAAAGTACTCTAGATTTTGGAGGAAGGCTTGCTTATCCCTAGTACTGGCCAGTTCGTAGACGTTGGAGAGGTGGCCAGGTTTATTGGATCCGATGAGCCTGTAGGCAGCTGTGATAGAACATTTGGTCATGATGAAGGTTTCCATAATGGTTGTGCTAGGGTTTCAAGGTACATGATGGCCTCTTCACGTCGCCTTTGAGTGCCATGTGTCCCGCACTATCACCCCATTTGGGGGTTTGTCCATCGCAGTGGATTTTTCAATGCACTGCTGGAGTATGGGATGTGTCGGATTGAGGGAAGTTTGGCACAAGAGTTCCGGTCCTTCCCAATTTGTTCCCGAATTTGCCAGTTCATTCGCCACCGTATTCACCTTTTTCCTGATGTGTGAGCGGATGAAGGATTGATTGGGTTGAAGGAGATTCACAATTGTTCTTAGTCCATAGGAGAGTCTCCAACAAGGTGAGATTCTCTCTAGGTCAGCACCATTCAAGATTCTCCTGAAGATATTGGTAATGACTAACAAATCCCCTTCAATAATCAACTTGGTGAATTCATTCTCAATTGATAATTGCAAGCCTTGGGTGAGCCCCCATAGCTCCGTAGCATTGTTCATAGTGTGTCTGAGGCTGCCTGCGTTAATGAGAAGAATATGGCTTCGGTGATCACGACAGACCACGCTGTAACCTGCTGCCCCGGGGTTTCCCTTGGAGGCTCCATCGAAGTTGAGTTTGATGAAGCCTTTCGTGGGGGGGACCAATGCGTGGGGATGCTTTNNGGTGGGGGAGGACGGATATTAAACCAGATTGACTTTCCAGTGCTAAAGAATACTTTGCTCAGAAGGAGGGACATTCAAATCCGTTGCATGCCAATGTTGTAGCCTGATGGTTTCCAGAATGTTGAGGTGGATTTGCTTCCAACAGTGTTTCCAAGGGAGCAAATCATTCCTGAAGATTCTTCTGTTCCTTTCCTTCCAGATTTTCCAAAGTATAAAGCCTGGGAGAAGTTGCCAGATACAGTTGAGAAGGGGTTATTGAAAATCATTGTCTCTCCATTCTGCTATGGTGTTGATGATATTGTCCTGCTTGCAGTCCGAGGTGTGGATGATCAACACACATTGATCCCAAACTTGAGTGGTGTAGGGGCAGGTGTTGAGGAGATGGTTCATAGTCTTGACCTCTTTTCCATAAAGCATACAGATGGACGGACCAACAAAACCCCTTTTCGAGAGGTTATCCCAAGTGAGGATGCTCGAGTGAGTAACCAGCTAGAGGAAAAGATTGATTTTTGGCCAGTGTTTCAGGGCCTAGATTTTGCTCCACTCCTTCCTTAGGTGTAACGGGTCCAAGTGAGTTTTAATGGCATAGGCCTCTTTTATGCTGAAAGTTCCCCTTGATGAGTATCCCCATCGTAGGATGTCCTCCCTTGTCAGAATGGGGATTTTCCTTTTATTGATTTCGTTGTGCCAGAGTTGAAGGTCCACGTGTGCCTCTAAATTTAGGTGCTCCTCGTTTGAAATCCATCATCTCCAGGTTCGCTCTGTTGGGTTGTCCTGCCAGTAGTTTGCCACTTTTTTCAGGCCCGCCTGTGTGGTTGGGATGCTGGAAGTGTCAGCCCAATCTTCATTCTCGAGAATTGGCCACCGTTGCCACGAATCTTTCCAGAACAAAGTTGTTTTCCCATTTCTAATTTCCCATAATGTGTGACTTGTCACAAGATGTTGATTCTGCCTGTATACTATCCAGATTAGGGATCCAGGGTTGTCCCCATTCCATCTAATCAGGTTTCTCTCTTCCATGTTGGGTGCATATTTCCTTCTCCAGAGCTTGGCCCACAGATCTTGAGGTTTTTTTAGCCATCTCGACCAGACCTTAGTGCTTAGGATTTTGTTCATAGCTGAGGGGTCCCTTAACCCAAGGCCCCCTTGAGCTTTGGGTTTGCAAAGTTTATCCCAGCTGATCAGTGCCAGTTTTTTCCATGTTTTAAGGCCTTGCCAAAGAAAATTCCTTTGCAAGTTTTTAATGGTAGTAAGGACAAAGTTTGGGGCCGCTAGAGAAGAAAATGTATAGACAGGTAGGGCTTGAAGCACGGATTTAAGTAAAATGAGGTGACTGGGGAGATTGAGGGCTCTGTAGGTCCAAGAAGAAGGCCTCTTAACAAAGGAGGAGAGAATATGCTCCCACAAACTGTTCCTGAGGGCGTTTTCCAGCAAGGGGATGCCGAGGTATTTGAACAGAAGGGAGCTTCAAGTGAAACCCAAGATTTCAGAGATATGACGTTCAATCAGAGCTGGTGTATTGAGGAAGAAAATCTAGGATTTGTCTTTGTTAAAGTCTAGTCCTGAGGCATCACAAAAAGTTTGAAGGATCGAAAGGAAAGAGTGGGCTTCCTTTACTGTGGGGGAGCCCATCATCAAGGTATCGTAAAAAAATTGGCTGTGAGAGATCGGAGAAGAGATACCGTGCATGGGTAGACCAGTCAACGTTTTATTTGTTATGGCAACGTGAATGGAGCGACTGAGACCCTCGGCCATGATAATGAAAAGGAAAGGGGAAAGAGGGTCACCTTGTCTGATTCCTCTAGAGGGAGAAAACGGACGAGAAGGGACCCCATTAATCAGGATAGAAAATAAAGCAGAGGAGGTAAGATTTAGGATCCACTCTACCCAAGTGTGGTCGAAACCAAAGGCGAGGAGCATTGCACGCATGTAATTCCAGCTTAACTTGTCAAAGGCTTTGGAAAGGTCTAGTTTTAGGAGCATACCTGGCGTACAGGTCTTCTGCAAGGAGTGAATCACTTCATGTGCTAGTGTGACGTTGTCCAGGATTTGTCTGCCTTCCACATAGCCCAATTGCTCTTGAGAGATGATCCACAGTAGGATGGGCTTGAGTCGTCTGGAGATCACCTTGGTTAGGAGTTTATAGATCACGTTGCACAACGCGATGGGTCGAAACTGCTTGGGGTGAGTGATCTGCTCCTCTTTGAGAATGAGAGTGAGGAAATTAGCGTTGAGAGCCGGGAGGACTTGCCCTGAAGATCTGGAGTCTTCAATGATTTCCCAAACCTGTTCCCTGATCATCTGCCAGCAGTGATGGAAGAAGTCACAATCCATCCGATCCCAGAGCCTTGCCTTTGGGGGTGTCCTGGAGCACTTGATCAACTTCCTCGAGAGTGATGGGCCTGAGCAGAGCTGCATTCTTTTCCTGAGTGATTAGCGTGGGTATGTGTTGTGTAACCTTGGCAATGGCTTGAGATCTGTTCTGTATGGGCTCCGCAAGGAGGTCTTTGTAGTAAGCGATCAGTTCCTTTTCTAGATCCTCATGAGAATGGATGAGTTGGCCATTACTAGAGGTTAACTGCGTGATTCGATTGGCGTGTCACTTCTGAAGGGTGGACCTATGAAAAAATTTGATGTTTCGATCACCCTCCTTGAGCCACTGGATGGGAGATTTTTGTTTCCACATAATCTCTTATTGGGATTTCCTGTCTTCCAACTGTTGGGTTAAAGTTGTTTCCTGGGTTTTAAGGTATTCAGTGAGTCCATGCTCCCGAACTTGTCTTTGCATCATGCTCATTTGATCTGTCAGCTGTTTTTGGGAGTCAAAAATATTTCCAAAGGTTTGCCTATTCAAGAGTCTGAGCTGTTGCGTAAGATTCTTGAGCCTCTGCTGGAATCAATACATCTTGGAGCCGTGAGGTACCGCTGCCTCCCTCCACCACTCATGGATTTTTTCTTGAAAGTCCGGGTGGTTGAGCCAGAACTATTCAAACCTAAAGGGTTTTCGGCCTCGGGTGGCCGACACATCCATCCATAGCTGAATGGGCCAGTGATCCGACCCATGAAAATCCAGAATGCTTGCCTCAAGAGTTGTGCCTTCCAATAGGAGGGAGTCTGATATGAGGAACTGATCTAGTCTGCAGGCTATTTGATGTATTCTGGTTCTCCGGTTTGTCCAGGTGAAGGTGCCATTGGGGGTTTCTTGGTCAATGAGGTCGATGTTATTTATAAGATTTTGGAACTCACCGGATTCCTATTCCAGGCACTGAGTTCCTCCTTTTTTTCATCTAGATTGCGTATCAGGTTGAAGTCACCCCGTACAATCCATTTGTTGTCCTTGGTTAAGGTAGACAAGTACTCTAGGTTTCAGAGGAAGGCTTGCTTATCCCTAGTACTGGCCAGTCCATAGACGTTGGAGAGGTGGCCAGGTTTATTGGATCCGATGAGCCTGTAGGCGGCTGTGATAGACCATTTGGTTGTGATGAAGGTTTCCATAATGGTTGTGCTGGGGTTTCAAGGTACAACTAGGCCTCCGGTTGTGCCTGTGGCCACTGTGGATACCGCTTTCTCATGCTTCCAACAGTAGGGGAGAATCCTATCTATGTCTTCAATATCGCATTTTGTTTCTTGGAGCAAAATTATGTCCGGTTTCTCTGCTTAGATCAAATCTCGTAGCAGTTTTTTCTTCCTATGCCCGTTGAGACCTCTTATTTTCCAGGAGAGGATCTTCATGAGGAGGAGGGGGAGGGGAGAGGGGGAAATCTATCTGAGATGAGGTGGATCTGACTAGAGTTCACCATGAAGTGACCTATCTCTTGTATAAGCTTGTTCTCCGATTTTCTTCCTCTTTTCTTTTCATCTTTTTGAGGTTTGCTATGATCCTTTGGCTGGTTCCCTTGTATTCCCGAACCCTTGCTAGATCTGGCTGTGAATCTGGCTGAGGAGTTGAGGAAGACCTTGTGCACTTTTCATAGTTGATCTGGAGGTATGGTGTACAGTTTATGGTGTCAATATGCATGCTCTAGGTGCTTCAGGTCCACCCCTGCTACCTCTTGCTCGTCGAGGTCCATCTCGACATCCCCATCCTGTGTTTCCAGGTGATCCTCTATTCGAGTTGTGGGATCTGTTGATGAAGTTTTTGGATTCATCTCCGACAATGATCCATGTTTCCCTTTGCCTGTTTGCTAGGGTTTTCTCTCCGTCTGCACCTCCTTGGGGTCTAAGGGGTTCTCCGGTTGATATTGTAGGACCGCATATTTGTTGTTGGTTGACGGATCTTTACTTGCCCGGGTTTCTTTCTTCCGTCCTCCTTGTCTGTGCTTTCCAGGAACCTATGCGAAGCCATCCTTGTCTTTGCTGGCATCTAAATTCCCCTCTTTGATTGTGGCATTGAGGGGGCATTCTCTGAAGAGATGTCCATGCTCATGGCATTTCCTACATCTGAATGGGATATGTTCATAGTCAATGGTTTGCATCCAGTCCTCATCATGGTATTCTAGGGTTATGGATCCGGGGAGCGGCTTGGCTATGTTCAGGTATACACAGATGCGTGCATATGAGGTATATCCTTTTTGCTTAGTGGCCTTCGAAGATTTGACATAGACACCAATGGTGTTACCTATGCCTGCAAGAACCTCCTCTAGCCAGAATTCCTGAGGTAGGGAATATATTTTGATCCACACTGGTGCATGTGCAAAGTCTTCCGTTTCAGGGCTAAATTTCTCTGTCTAGAACCTCAAGAAGAGTCTCGTTGAGTTTAAAAAATACGACCCTCCGTTAAAAATGTGGTTTCGGTCCTCGAGGTTGTGTAGGATGATGATGAAGAAACCCTTGGAGATGAGTTGCAGTTCATAGTGTCCTTTGGGCTTCCACCAATACTGTATCCATTTGACTAGGTCCCGTTCTGAGGGCCAGAGCCCTAAAAATTTGCCTACTAAGGCATAATCTCGCATATATTGTTTCTGCTCCTCAATGCAGGGAGAACTGATAATGTATTTCGAGGCATGTGGTGCTTGTGGGATACACTTGCCTGGTAGCCATGGCCTTGACGCACTTGTAGGTGCTGGCTCTTTTCCTGAATCAATGTCCATATCCTTGTCTTTGAAGGTTCCTTTGGCCAATAACTTGGAACATAGATCGGGGGGAGGTTCGAAGGTGGGCCGCTTGGAGCCCTCTCTCGTGCTTCCATTCGCCATTGCCTGGCTGGAAGAGGGGCCTCTCGGCCCTCCCTCCTTCAGAGACATGCACCCCAATGGGGCAAACAATTGTAGCAGAGTAGCAGAAACCCTGAACCCTAGCCTGGTGTCCCTTCCTTAGTTCTCTGTCATTATTGTTTTTCATAACAAACTCTTGCTAGACATCCTACATAAAAAAAAAACTTGTATGAGTTCATAATAATTCCAATATTATTAATATCTTACCCTCTACATTTATTACACCTATCACGTGTGTAGGGAAAAAGATCATAGGGATGGGATCATACGAATGTGTGTGGTATGGGAAAAAGATCATAGGGTTGGCATCATACGAATGTGTATGGTATGGTTGGTGGACCAGTCTAATCACCGGAATGGCCAATCGGGTACGACATAGGCTCGTGGCTCGTCGTGAATATGTTCGCTAGACTCATGATATTCATACAACAATTTTTTTTATTTTTATCTTGTATTTTTTTAATGTTTTAAAATTTTTGAATTTTTGAATTTTGATTTTATATTTTTTGATTTTTTTTTTAAGTTAAAACATATTTCTTTAAATTTTGTTTTTCAATTTTAATTTTTATTTATTTTTTAAATAATTGTTTATTTAATTTTTAAAATTTACTTTTAAGTATAGGTGAATAATTCATTTTAAAGATTTTGATTATTATTATTTTTAATTTAAAATTTATTAAAAAATTTAAAATAAAATAAAATAATACATTTTAAATTTTAAAATGTGTACTAACTTCTATTCACTAATTAAGAATCATTTATCTAAATACTTGTAATAATAATAATAATTTATTTTTAAGATTTCAACCAAGCTAGATATCAAATTGGTGTATAAGATCGCCTTGTTTGTGGGAGAAGGGATCCCCGATTTGACTCTTAAAGTTTAGGAAGGTGTACATATCCTACCCCTATGAATTTTAACCTATCCTTAAAATTAGATATAACCCATAATCCTTATAATATCAATCAACCACTAACCTTACCCATGCCTGAATTCTTGTAACATCAAGTCACACTTACTCAACCAAACCACCTAACTCAACATATCAATGCATATATTATTAATCCGTGCCAAAAAGACTATAATAATAAGTCACTAGTTTATATACAACAACTACAATATAGAAATTACTCTTTTAATTTATACTAATAATTATATGAATATATTTAACCGTACACATTCTAAACCCCAAGAAATCTTTGACTTTTAGATTTTATATAATGCATGAACTTCGCTGATTGGGCAAAGTGCTTGAGTGCAGCTTAAATATAAAATCTCAGCGAAGCACTTAGTGCTCACCATTTTTGAACATAATTTGGTCATGCTCACCATTTTTTAAAAGTAATTTGGTCATGATTAAACACTTTTCAATTGGGAAAGCCTAATCGATTTTGTGGGATTTTATATTATATCCAAAAGTAAAATATTTTTGGATATTATATTATATCTAAAAAGTAAAATATTCTTTAGCATTTTCAAAGATCTATCAAATCTAATATTATTTTTTTCATTATTTTAAAAATATATTAAATGATAAATATTAAAATTTAAATCTAATATTTAATATTTTTTTTATTATTTTTAAAATTTATAAAATTTTCAAAGATCTATCAAATCTAATATTATTTTTTTTCATTATTTTTAAAATATATTAAATGATAAATATTAAAATTTAAATCTAATATTTAATATTTTTTTTATTATTTTTAAAATTTATAAAATTTTATATTTTTTTAAAATTTAGTTATTAATATTTTTTCTATTATTTTTAAAATCTATAAAATTTAATATTTAAAAAAAAAAAAAATAGTTTTTTTAAATTTAGAAGTGAAAAATATAAAATACAATTTCTATTTCTAAATATATCATTTATTTATTTAATATTTTTAAAAGATCAATCAAATTTAATACCTTTTCTTCAAAATTTTAATTTTAATTTTTTTTCTATTTTTAAATATATTATTTATTATTTTAACATTTTCAAAGATCAATCAAATTTAATATTTTTTCTTAAAAAAATTTAATATCATTTTTTCTTGAAATTTTTAATATTTATAAATATACCATATAAATATAAATTTTATTCTTAAACATAACACTTAGACTCTTTTTTTTTTTTAATATTATACTTAAAATATTATTTTTTAAAAATTAAGTGGAGAAGTAAAATACAAATTCTCTTCTACATATCACATTCAAAGTTGCATATTCATATCTTTAACGTTTTCAAAGATCCGGGCCTCAGCAGGAGAAGGAGTTGGATCGGGTGAGTATATTCAACAGAGTACATGTGAAGGGAAAGGAAAAGACAAGCTCCCTCCTTGCCCTCCTAACTCTTGAAGTTTCCGCTTGGATATGTTGCCTTGATAGGTAATATTCGTGGCCATCTCTTGAAAGTAGCAGGCAATATTCTTGCCAAAACAACTTACCGTTCAGTTGAGGGAATATGTTGATAGGTGGAGAATGCTCTGACAACATATCTCATTCCAAGCGTGGAATGTGAGATAGATTCCAAATGTTATTTAAATAGTTTATATCTACAAGGTAAAACACCTCTAGAATGTTTGAACTATTCTAAATCTAAATCTGTTGTGTGCTCACAAGTTATCAGTAAAATGACATAAATCAGGTTTTCTCATTATTCAATCTAGCATCAATATTGATCCACAAAATGTCAGGTTTCTTTTGAAATTACATGTCCCTCACACTCCCAATGAGCTTGATATTTTCTTGGGGGACTAAATTTTAGCCACAAATACACTTCCATATTTTCACAAGAAGCATGCCTCCTACATATTCTTTCAAATCAACAACCTTTTTCTTTGATGCATGTTGGACAATAATCCTTTGTGTTATCACTTGGTAATTGTTTTGTGTATGTYAAAGGAACACTAAGGTAACCTCAAACCAAMTTTAGGTTGGACTTTAACCCTTCCAACTWGAGAGGGCTCTCTCARTGATTTKCTAACTGATGATAAATTCTAACAAGGTCCAATAGCTGAAACAAAGGTTAGATCTGTGGATTTTCTTTCAAAATGTGGTTGATGGAGCAAAGGGAAAAACCATTGGGCAAGGAGTCCAAATAATGCAAATGATAAATATTAGTGATTGGTGATGAATGTTCCAGGAAACAGAGGCAAGGTAAATGTTGTTTATCAATAAATTTAATAGTTGCAGGATGAAAGTAGAAAAAATGATTAATAGTTCATTGCACAAAGAGCACTTAACCATGGGTGAATTCTTTATGCAAATTTAGAGGAATGAAATGGAATGACAAGTTGCTATGAACAAAGCGTATAACCGAGGATGAATTCTGAACACACAACTTTGCAAGGTGAAAGAGTATTTGCATTTAACAAGGATGAATTCCAAACATGTTATAGTTTAAATACTAGAAGACTTATATAGAAATGAAATCAAAGAGAAGATATCACATACACATAAGAAATAGAACATACTTCAAAACACCATTGTCAGGAATCTCTACCATGAAAGCACTCTATATTTGTGCACTAATATCTATTAAGCTCAGAAAACAACAATCCAATACAAAGCCTTTCTTTCTTTCCCATCGAACCAACCAACCCTTTGTTTTACAAAGTTTACAAAATATATACAAAATGATTATTGCTATGCTCAAGGAGCTGAGCGTAACTAATTTTCCAAAGAAAGACTTCATTACATTAGATTAGAAACAAGTTTAGAACTGTCTGCCACGAAATAAGATTCAGTTTGCTCGAAAATAGGGGCCAGAGATGATATTGTATCTCTTGAATCATAATAGGTGTTACAAAACTGAGAGCGATTTTTGTATATGAACCCATTCTTGAGAAAATTTTCTTTTCATTTTCAAAAACTCCTCTTCAGCTTCTCGATATTTGCGCCCAAAGATACTGACTAAAACATGAAATCATTAAATGTTTAAATCTAAAAAATAGGTTGTAAAGATACATTTGAATATCCCAAACTATGACACATGTTGCAAGTATGAGAGAGGTTTTAGTTATTGGGTCCATTCATGACAAAACCCTCTCTGTTTTTTTCAAAACTCCTCTCTAGTTGTTCGGAAAGAAATATTGAAGTTGACTGCAAAAACAGTCATTTGCGCAGCGTGCCCTGCAGACTTTACGCAACAAGATTATTTTTTGATACTTTGTCCATTTTTAAATATTCAACTGATAGATTATGGTTTAATGATGATCAATTGGCCCTCATGATGATGATAGCGTGCCTAATAATCTCTTCAACCTCCTCCAGAACACCATTGGATTCAAAAATCTTCAAAATCCTAATTTGTCTCAAAACTAAAAAAATGAGGTTGAATCACAATGGTTTGATAAGTTGCTTAGTTTGATGTAATAATGGTGTATTTTTGCATCATTCTTCAAAAAATTTGACCTCCCATTCAAAATTGACAAGAAAAACCTCATTTCGCTGCCCAAAACATAACTAAGACAGTTGTGCAACTAACTTGTGCAATGAATTTCAAATTGACATGTAGAATGAAGATCTGATCAATTTAACCTTATGTACACATCAAATGACCTCCAACTATGACATTTTGGACTCCTTAACCCAATTTTGAACCCAATGGCTAAATGACCTATGTACATGATTAAGGACTTGGCATATGAATTCACAGTCTTTAACAAGAACACTAATGCTCTGAGACAAGGAATATCATGGTATTTTCAGGCCAAGGAATGACTCTTTAGACATGAAAAAGTAGATATTAAACTCCACTTTACATGACCTATTATAGGACACTAACATCAACTCCAATGGGGATGGTGTCCTCCATGTGAGGCGCCAAAGAACACGTAGACCATGTGCCTGATCCATTGGGCTACTTCCAACCTCAAAACCACAATCTGCAAAACTGCAATTGAAGTTAAACTACAAACTGGAACTATATTGTACACTGCTAAAGACTACTACTACCATCTGAAAACACATACTGAAAAACGCCGAAAGAGATGCTCAAAGTGTTGAGCTTATTCAGACTGTTACCTATACTAAGCTACTAAATGAACTTTCCAAGTCGAGTGAAATAAAAAACCCAGTGTAGTCATGCAATTTCTTTGTCCACTTTTTGATATTTTTGCATGTCCTTCAGAGGCAAAGTGAGAAGCCTACTTCATGGCAACTTTAATGAAAACTTGCAAAAAATTCAATGCTGAAAATATATAAAACTTTGGGACTGTTTACCACCTGCAAATATGATGCAAAAGGATCATTATAAGAATTAAAATTGATGTTGAGGTCATCCAACAGATTATGACTCTATTCCAGGTGATTAATATGTTGTGAATCCTTCCTTTCATCTGCATTTTTTCTCTCATACAAATCTGATTTAGAGTTGTCATGAAAGGATTGAAAGTCTACATAAAACTGCTGCAATAAAACCATTGTTGGGACGAAAGACATGGCTGATTCTAACACCATTTGATCATCAATTTTATTTTCAGATTTACAACTGATCATAGGTTGCAAATTTTCACTTTTGAAACTCTCCATATAGCATGCTACAGGGTCATCAAACACATGATAAGATTGTTGCAATTTTTTGCAGATTTGTTCCAATGAATCAGTGTGACTTTGCATTAGATCACACTCCTTTGCTTCAGTAATGACTTAATTTTTTTTTCTAGCAGTTCGAATGAAGAAAAACACAAAGGAAGAGAGTTACCTTCAACCAACTCACTATTCTCTTCATGTTCTTCACCATGACTATAATGTGCAGGCTGACTATTTTCTTTAAATGGTTGAGTGTTTTCATCAGACTGTTGAAGTAGAACACTCCCTGGTGACAAAAAAACAATTGGTTTCTCATAAAATTCAGCATCATAATCATCGTTATATTCATTGTATATAGGCATGTAAAAACTCCATGCAATGTCATCAACAAGGAAAAAGCTTGCAAAATCAACTTACTCTTCAATAGGCCGATCCTTATCCTCTGCAACAATGTCATCGTTGAAAACGTCAAAGAAGTTTATGGAATGATCAATTTTCTTCTCACGCTGAAAAAGATCAGGATGTAAATCAACTTTTTGTTTATGCACAATCTCATGTTGTTTTGTTTCACCATTTTTTCTTGCATTTGCAACATCCTCTAAATTCTAATTTTGTAGCCTCTAACATGCTTGAATATTGTCTTCCACTTATTTGGCTTCATCAAACATCTGTTGTAAGGTATTAGATCTTATTTCCATCAGAAGGAAAGACAAATATGGATGAACGGTTGTTGCATAATGGAGCATGACAACAAATTCATCGAGTTGAATTTCCTTGGGAATGTTGTAATAAAGACTAGAAAACCTCCTACTAAATGTAGAGACAGTTTCATTGCTCTACCTTTTAATGGCATAAAACTCTGCAACATAGTAGTCCCAAGAATTTCTTTCACTCCAGAACTTCAGAAAATCATCCTTCAATTCATCCCATGAGTTGATTGATTCAGATTGCAAATGCCTAAACCATTATTTGACATCTCCTTGCAAATATTGGGAAACAACTCTCAAACAAACATTAGCATGTTCGACTTCGAAAAGGTCAAGAAAATGTTCAAAACCTTGGATGTGCTTTCCAATTGAAATCTTGTCAAGTCCTCCATCAAACATAGGTAGGTATTTATAGTGTTTCAGAGGAAAATCATGAATAATAAGAGGCAATTTAATAGTTTTGTATCTCTCTTGTGTTTTGGAAGATGTAGGATTTGGCACGGGAGATATGATATTTTATTTGGTCTCATGAGTCTCATGAAACTGATCATGGTCATCATTAGGATCTTTTTCAAGATCAAAAGTGCAAGGAAAAGGAGATGTCTTTACATTTTTAAAAGAGGGAGAATCAAGTGCAGATTTTTTATCATCATCTAAAGGGAGAAAACAACGAAGGATTCTTT
>ML835024.1:22907-34207 GCA_009831015.1 Picea engelmannii
TTCTTTCTTTCCCATCGAACCAACCAATCCTTTGTTTTATGAAGTTTAAAAAATATGTACAAAATTCTTATTTCTATTCTCAAGGAGTCGAGCCTAAATTGTTTTCGAAAGAAAGACTTTGTTACATTAGATTAGCAACAATTTTAGAACTGTCTACTAGGAAATATGAATCAGTTTGTTGGAAAATAGGGGTCAAATATGACATTGTATCTCCCGAATCATAATAGATGTTAAAAAACTGAGAGAGGTGTTTGTATATTAACCCACTATTGAGAAAAACATTTTTCATTTTTCGAAAATTCCTCTCCAAATTCTAGGGATATGTGCCCAACGATACTAACTAAAACAAGAAATAATTAAATGTTTAAATCTGAAAAACTGGCTGTAAGAATCCATTCGAATCTCCGAAACTATGACACATGTTGCAAATATGAGAGAGGTTTTTGTTATTAGGTTCGTTATTAGGAGGCTCATGCATTCACATATGGAGGTCATTTTGGTATTCCCAAACCTTGCATTGTCCACAACAATATGTTTTTGGGCCTACCATGAAGAAATGATTGCATCCCTTCATTTTTAATTGCGCCCTTTGCAACACATATAAACCTACTAATTGAAATCTTATCCCATCACAACCTTTTCATATTCCCACTAGGCCTTGGGAATCTATATCCATGGATTTTATCGACAATCTCCTCATTACAAATCACTGGCATAATGCTATATTTTTCATTGTATGCCACTTTTCCAAGATGAAAGTCTTTATTCCTTACATCAAAGAGTTCATAGATAAAAAAGCTACATGTATGTTTCTTTTTCATGTTTGGGCACGTAATCATCCCGTTCCACAATTTATAACTTTTGTCAGGATAATCTGACAAGTCAAAAATATTTGTGAAAGACAAATTAAATTGCATAAATCAAGATGAAAAATATTAAAGTCCCTACAAATGTAATTTTTATTAAAGTACCTCAAAAATCTTGGAGAAGTCCATAGGACTGGCCACGTCAAACACCCCTTCACAGCTCTCCACCGCGGAATCAAAGGCGTCCTCTTTGCTTAAATCCGCTTGGAAGAGCTTCAGTCTCTCTGCAGCACCTGGCAGTGACAACATAGGCCTAGTTTTTGCCTCATCTTTTGCATTCACAAAAATATTAGAGGAGGTTCAAGGCTAATTTCTTAGCCGGATCGGTACTCTAACAGTGAAAGAAAGTGATGAATGAATAAGAATTACATACTTGGGTTTCTGAGGGTGGCGTTGACAGTGTATCCTCTCTAAAGGAGATTCTTGATGAGCCATGATCTGATATACCCTCCTGCTCCTGCAACACACACCTTCATGCCAACTCGACCTTCGTGGCTTTGCATTTTTCTGCTCAGGACGTTATTCAGTGAAAATGATATTGATATGCAGGTTACAAAATAATCAAATCTCAGCTGAGCGTGGCATAAGTATCAAATCTCAGCCACCTACTCTCCTCTTTTCAATGTATTTGGTCGTCACTGAGCACTTCTTAATTGGGAATGTGTCTCTGTAAAACCGAGGTCCACAAGATTGCAAAATGTCATAGTTGCGTAGTATTCACGAAACCCTACACACTCTAAACCCCACGAAATCTTTGACTTTTGGATTTTATATAATGCATGGCCTTTCCTTATTGGGAAAAGGGCTCGAGTGCAGCTTAAGTATCAAATCTCAGCCAAGCACTCAGTGCTCACCATTTTTGAACGTAATCTGGTCATGATTAAACACTTTTCAATTGGGAAAGCGTAATCGATTTTGAGGGATTTTTAGCCAAGTCCATAACACTGCAGGCTTTGAAATCTACTTACGTAGTAAACATGACACCCTACACATTCTAAAGCCCACAAGTATTTTTTTTTTCGGATCTTATATAATGCAAGGGCTTCTGTTGGGCCGCCGACATCTATTTTAGAAAGTTGCATGTTCAAATAAACTTTGAAAAATATGACATTCAAAGTTGCATATTCATATATCACATTCAAAGTTACTTATTCAAAGATGTGATACTTATCCTATATAAAATTTTAAAAATTAAGTGAAAATGTAAAATAGAAATTCTATTTCTAAATATTACATTCAAAGGATTTTTCCAAAAGACTTCGATTTAAGAGGCCAATTACTCTAACAAGCCTTATATAAAAGAGAGGAGTGTCGTTGATGAAACTTAATGATCTGCTTCAAGCTCTAGACCTTCAACTCCTGAGGCTTTATCTTGTACACCAACCTTAGTAGAAAAATCTGAATTTGGTAATGTGCCCGCTTTCGCTATAGTTTTAGAATTTTTAGAGATCTATCTAATTTTTCATATTTATAGTTTTAGATTTTTCAGAGATCTATCTAATTTTGCATATTTATAGTTTTCGAATTTTCAAACATATATCTAATTTAATACATTTTTTTCAAAAAATTTAAGTATCTAGAGAAAAACATTTGGACACACCCTAGAGATTTCAAAAGTATCTAGGTGTCCTTGTTAGAGGAAGGGGCTTATTGTGCATTGGGGTCCAAGACTTTGGTTGCACCATACTTAGGGTTAAGAAATTAAATGGATCTATAGTGTGATCACAAATCTATGATATTGGAGAGTCAATATGGTGTTAAATTCAAAGTGGAGGTGGTAGAGGGTACATCATTCCCAATGATGGAGAGCTCATGTGGGTAGGTGGTATCATTGATCCCACAATAGATTGAAGTCAATGGAGTTGCAAGTGTTATTAGTCCAAGATTTATTGGTATAGGCATCGGACCAAGAGTTTCATTGCAATATGCATCCATAGGTAGGTATGTCAAGCATTTTGTTCTTGAAGGGAATTTTTTGTCTAAGTCTGTGGAATATCCTGGTTTTACTCTCTTGAATAGTGTAAGTATTTTATTTCTACAATTAATAAAAAATGACTAAGGTTGGTTGAGCTTGAGTACCTATAGGGGATATAATACCACAAGAGGGGGAAGGTGAGGGGGTCTAAGGGGGTTATTGATCCATATTTATGTGCAAAATGAAATGAATAACGAGTGGAATACAATAACACAGAGATACAAAGAACAATAACATATATCCAGTGAACAATAACTTCTATTGAAATAAGAAAATAGGTTGAAACTATAAAATTGTAGAACTAAAAAATAACTTGCTCGAATGGTGGTAGTTATCTTTGAGAAGAGATGTGGTTGCTACGTGCATCCATCTAAGAAGAATGATCACAATGAGGGTCCAAAGGCCTTTTTAACATAAAACATGAATTCCAAAACCATAGACATCCAAAAACCTAACCCTAGGAGATGAAACACCAAAAGTTGTGTGGGCCCATATGGGTAAGTTGGTACCTCAACTTCCCGAGATCGTAAATTTTGTATACGATCTTCATTGTATGCGTCTGATAGCTTGTTGGAAAGGTCTTTTCGAGAACTACACGTTATGTTGTCAAACTCTAACTTTGATTATAGTTTGACTGTGGAAATCCCAAAAAACACTGTTTAGGGCCCCAAAACATCCCCGAAAGTACATAAAGATGTACTAACATGAAAAATTTCAAAATAATCCAGTTGGACTAGGTGGAGGACCACCACTATCCACCTCGATGCTTTGTAGGGCTTCAAGACAATATCGAAAGTGTAGAACCCACAATTAAAAAGAAAAGTCACCAATACAGAAAAACGTGTTGAGCTAAAACTTATCAAGATGAGCCAGTTGGAATAGGTGGGTGGCCACCAATATCCACATGGATTATTCCTCCCCCTTAGGAAGAAATGGTCTCCATTGCGTTGAGTGCCCCCATCAGGTGAGGAAATTTCTACTAAATTTCGCCCCGAGTGAACCACTTTCCTTGGTGTAGGAGTTTCCTTGCCTTGACAACCCGATAAAGTTGGATCCTTTGCTGGCGAGTTCCCTTGACCTGTGTGTCCACGATCTGATCAGTGGATTCCTGTTCCATGCAGTTAGGGTTGAGCTCTGTTGGTGTCAATTATTCTGTGATCTTTGAGGTGTCCAATAATGGTGGGAAATATGGCCGAAGGAGGTCCACATTGAACACTAGGTGCAATCCAAGGAAGAGGGGAGTGTTGAGCTCAAAATCATTGTCACCCACATCCTTGGTGATAGTGTAAGGCCCATAGCAAAGTGGACAGAGCTTCCGATGGGGCCCTGTGAAGCACTCTTTCTGCAAATGTAACCATACCTTGTCTCCCACATGAAACTTGTGTGGTACTCGATGTTGATTATGGCGCTGCCTGTACTTATCATTGACTTTATGAAAAATCTCATGGACCTATTGGCAGATGTGCTGAATCCGTTCAATGAATTTGGTGGTTTTGTCGGCCTCAAACTGAACGTGAGAATATTTTGCCTATGTGGTTGCAAGAGGTAGTGCAACATCAATGGGACCCAAGGGTTGGAATCCCAACACCACCTTAAATGGGCTATGGCCGATGGAGCTATGGAGAGCCCTATTGTAGTTGTGTTGAACATGGGCAAGACTCTCATCCCATGTACGTGGATGCTTAGAGTTATACATACGCAGGATCTGCACAATCATTTGATTGATGACCTCGATTTGGCCATCTGTTTGGGGGTAGAAGGTGGTGGATTTAGTGAGCTTGGTGTCCAACAGTGACCAGAGGCTTGACCAAAATGTGTGGAGGAACCTATTGTCTCGATCTGAGATGATGGTCTGTGGTATTCAAAAATAGTCCCACACTCATTTGAAGAAGAGATTGACAGTATCTTCCGCTGTGATGCTCTTCTTCCAGGATGTGAGAATGACCATCTTTGAAAACCGATCAACCACCACAAATACACAATCATTTCATTTCTTGGTGGATGGAAGGCCATACATGTAATCCATCAAGATGGATACCCAAGGCCTCTTGGGAGTAGGCAAAGGGGTGTATAAGACTTGCTTCTTGATGGCTAGCTTGGCAATGGCACAAATAGTGCAAGATATGATATACTTGATGGCGTCCTGTTGAATTTTTGGCCAATATAAATTCTTATATAGAACAACCACAATTTTCTCCATGCCAAAATGTCTTGTCATCCGAATTTAGTGAGCCTCCCAAATCAATGTTGCATGCTCGCTTGTTGGAACACATAGATGGCCTAGATAGCATAATAGTCCATCCTGAATGTGAAAATATGTGACATTCGCGCATGTACCCAAGAGATGATAGGTGGTGGCAAAGTCAAGGTCACGCTGATAAAGTTGGGGCCACTCAGATGCCTCATGCCCACATGAATGGAGCACATTGGTGAGTGCAGTAATTGTAGGTCGACTGAGGCAGTCAACGACACGATTTGTGTTCCCTGTCTTATACTTGATGTTGAGATGGAACTGTTGCAGGTATGTGGACCGCTTTTGATGGTGGTCGTTCTGCAATTTCCCTTGTGTGTGTATGAACTGCAGAGGTTTGTGATCAGTGTGGATGATTGTCTCTTTTCCTAGAATGTAATGTTTCCATTGGCGGTAGGCTTGGAAAATGGAATACATTTCCTTGTCACAAGTTGGATATTTCTGGATGGTATTTGAGAGTGTCTCACTATGGTATGCCACTGGATGACTGTGCTGAGTGAGGACTATGCCCACAAAATAGTTGGAGGCATCAGTCTCAATCTCGAACGATTGTTGCAGATTGTGTAAGGAGAGTACTGGAGTTGAGCACAGGCGATGCTTCAGATCATCAAATGTTGGTTGTTGTTCCTTTCCCCATACAAACTTTGTTTTTCCATCACCCTTGGTCACTTGGCTGAGTACCCATGCAATATGGGAGAATCCCAACACGAAGCTGTGGTAGAAGTTGACAAGTCCCAAGAAGCTCCGAAGCTCGATTAATGTGTTTAGGGTTGGACAATCACAAATGACTTGGATCTTAACTGGATCCACATGTACCCCATGCTCATAAACAATGTATCCAAAGTATTGGACCCTGTTCATGCCAAAGGATCATTTTTCTAAGTTGGCATATAGCTTGTGTTGCCACAGATTGATCAAAACCTGTTCAATATGCTGCATGTGTTCCTCCCAAGTTCTGTTGAAGATGAGGATGTCATCCTGATATACTACCACAAAAGAGTTGGTGAAGGGTATCAATACATAATCCATCATCCTCATGAAGGTTGTTGGTGCATTGTTTAAGTCAAAGGGCTTGACCAACCATTCAAAGAGGCCTTCTTTATATTTGAAAGTTGTCTTCCATACATCAGTCAATTCTATGGGAACCTGATGGTATATGAACTTCAGGTCAATCTTGCTAAATAACTTTTCCCCCTTGAGTTGGTCAAGAAGGTCCTCAATGTGGGGAATCGGGTACTGGTTCCTAACTGTGATTTTGTTTAATGCTCTGTAATCAATGCAGAGCCTCCAGGTCCCATCTTTATTTTGTACCAGTACAATCAGGCTTCTGCAAAGGGAGGAGTTGGGTTAGATGTGCCCCTTTGAAGTATCTCTTGGATTGGTTGTTTGATTTCGTCATTTTCCATTAGCGAGCGATGATAGAATGGTCCATTGGGAAAAGGTGCACTGGGGGTTAGATCAATTGGATGATTGACTGGACAGTGCATCGGTACCCCGGTGGGTGAGGAGAAGATGTCTTTGTACTCTTCCATGATCTCATCCACTTGATTATGCTACAAAGAGAGGCTCTGTGTATAGGTCACGGATGTGGCGACGACCTTCTATTCACTACGAGCATGGATCACAAAGAAGACGAACTTCCCGATCTGTGAAATGACCTTATTGAATTTCTTAATAGAGATTAAAGAAATGGTGGTAGGCGATGCTACCTCTGGTATCCTATACAATTGTATACAAAAAGTAATAATAACACTACGGGGTCTAGACTCATACAAAATATGTTGCTTCCACAAATATGTTTGGCCTAAAAGAACATTACAAACTTCAAGGGGAGAAATATCACATAATACCTTGTCTTTGAAGGGATTGATGTCGTAGGGAAGACGACACTGTTGGTTGATGCATAGTTCTCTTCCTTGGCGGAGCTAGCCAATGGTGTAGGGTTGCGGGTGCGGTGTCATTGGTAGGTCCAACCGCTTGATGACCTCTGTTGAGATCAGGTTCTTCTAAATTTCGCTATCAACAATGAAATGAAGGGGAGCCCCATTTTCCCACATCTGCGAGTGAAAGAGGCGTTCCCCTTCCTTTGGTTCTTCTGGTTCGCTTGGATGGACTTTGGTGGTAGCGACAATGGCATTGGGTTCGACATCGATAATCCGCTTCCCTCTTTCTGGATTGGATTTAGAGTTAGAATCTGACTCTAACTCAGAAGCTTTTATCTTGGCCACCAATGATTGCTTGGAGTGACATTCTTTGGTGTTGTGCCAAGGGATTTTATGGTATTTGCACCACTTCCTTGTGTCCTTCTTCGACTTCTCATTACCCTTCTTGGGTTGCGGCTTGGACCGGTTGTCCTGAGAGTGGCCATCTTTGCTCAGTCCCTTGTTTTGTGTCTTGGGGCTGCCTTTGCCTTGCTTCGGCTATGAGGAGTTTGCAGATCCAAACTCTCACCTCTTCTCCTTGAATTTTTGCTCGATCTTCACATCATATCTATAAACCGCACCTAATGATTCGATGTTTAGAAAATCCATTTATGTTTGAATGTATCTATGCAGACAACCACGGTATTTGAGCACCATATGTCATTCAAAGTCTTTGATACCCAATTTGGTGTGCAGGGTATGGAGAATATTGGTCAAACTTGGTACTTTCTGGTCCCTTTCCTGACACAACGTGGTCCATCTTGTGTATTGGTCCTTGTAGCTTCCAATAGGGTAGTCTTGTTCTTTAATGAAATCTCTGAAGGAATCCCATGTAGGGGCAACCACAAATATTGCAGATTCCTCTGTGGCCCTTTTCTCAGAGTAAGTATCCCATGAGTCCTTAACATGTGGGATGACCTTGAGGAGTGAAAAAGTAATATTTTCCCTATCAGAAAAATTGTGGACCGAAAAATATCCTTCGAGCAGATTCAACCATTTATCTACAACATCCGCATCTATTAGTCCTTCAAACAATGGAATATCAAAATTTACTTGTACCTTGAAGGGTGTTGCATGGATGATTGATGAAGATGCGTTGCCTGTGGGCAACCACCGAAGGATCTGTGCAAAGTTGTCCATCATTTCGTTCCTTTGTCACGCAAGGGCTTCCTTGAGAAAAAAATTAAATGGATCTACTGCTCCATCATATTTATTATCATCCTCCATGAGTTGTTGTCGGGCTCAATGCAGTTGATCTTTCCAAGGATCGATTGGTTCGAGTCCCAACTTCTTGTACCCACGTCTTGTCGGGGACATGCACAAAGAAAAATGAATGAAGAGCAGACCGCTCTGATACCACTGATCTAGATTTATGATCGGAATGAAATGAATAACAAGTGGAACACAATAACATAGAGATATAGAGAAAAATAGCAATATCCAGTGAAAAATAAGTTCTATTGAAATAATAAAATAGGTTGAAACTGTAAAACTTCAGAACTGGAAAACAACTTGCGCGAATGGTGGTAGCTATCTCTGAGAAGAGATGTGGTCGCTATGCACATTTTTATGAGAAGAATGATTAGAATGAGGCTCTAGAGGCCTTTTTAACATAAAATAGGAATTTCAAAACCCTAGACATCCAAAAACCTAACCCTAGGAGATGAAACGCCAAAAGTTGTGTGGGCCCCAATGGGTAAGTTGGTACCTCAACTTCCCGAGGTCGTAACTTTTGCATACGATCTCTATTTTAGACATG
The DNA here is from genome assembly GCA_009831015.1 of Picea engelmannii. Taxonomy (NCBI): domain Eukaryota; kingdom Viridiplantae; phylum Streptophyta; class Pinopsida; order Pinales; family Pinaceae; genus Picea; species Picea engelmannii. The sequence continues at coordinate 31,681 of ML835024.1, forward strand.
TGATAGCCCATTGGAAAGGTATTTTATAGAAATACAGATTATGCCATCAAAATCTAACTTTGTTTATAGTTTGACAATGGCAAGCCCAAACAACATTGTTTAGGGCCCCAAAACGACCCTAAAAGTACAAAAAGATGTACTAACATGAAAAATTTCAAAATAATCTAGTTGGAATAAGTGGGAGGCCACCACTATCTACCTGGATGTTGTGTAGGGATTCAAGATATCACTGGAAGTGCAAAACCCACAATTACAAAGAAATGTCACCAATATAGAAAAACGTGTTGAACTAAAAACTGTCGAGATGAGCCAGTTGGAATAGGTGGGTGGCCACCAATATCCACCTGGATCAGTTATTCCTAAAAACATCTACCTTATATAACCTTGAACCCTCACCCATTTCAAAATTTGAATTTCAAAGCTAAAAGGGGTTAAAAGGAGTGGAAGAAACAAATTCCTCAATTTAAGCCACCATTTCCTAAAATCTAGAATGATGTCTCCCTTACATTCTTGGAACAAGGAAAATAAGTTGAATTTGAATTCCCTTGCCATCATGCATGAAGAAAAATCGAATGGTGGAAGAAAGGGGTTATTTGAAAAGGAGGAGAAAAAGGGGGTTTTAGAGAAGAGAGTATAAATGGAGAGTCAAGTCCATGAAAAAATATAATAGCCATGAAAATGAAGCGATGAGAGATTTAGAAAAAGGAAAGAACCAAGATAATTTCTGTTGGATTTGAGGGACATCAACTTGGACCTTTCCATGCACACACTGAATATTGTTGAAGGGAGGATACTTCTGAGGGAACGCTAAGTAGAGAAGGAGGACCTCATTGTGTTGGGTGGGAAGGCAATGTGGGTGCCAAGTGATACTTTTTCTTCAAAAACTCAATAGTCGTATATTGGTTTATAAATCTTCTTTCTCTATGAATTAGAGACTAGACTAAGTGCTATTCTTTGCTTCTTCTCCCTAGTGGTATCATAGCATAGCTAGGAGGTGGTATCCATAACAAACTACCTATGGTTCAGTGGAAATCGCTTGCATAGTGATTCAGATTGGATTATATTTTTTGTCATCTATATCGATCCTTTCAGAGTGGAAACAATTGGAGGATTCAAATTGCAGGGCCATTTTAGTGGCGGGTCCCAGTTTGAATGGGGTTCAGAACCTTCCGGAACCATTTTGAGTAATTAAATGATGTTTTTTGGCGTTATAGTGTCTAGAACATATGCACACCTCCTTGACGATATTATACAATCCAATACCTTTCCAACAGTGCAAACTGTGCATCAATTGGATTTCGTATGCAAAAGTTATGCCTCTAGCAAGTTGACCTACCATGTTGACCACCATGGTACTAGAGGATACCACGTTAGCCCCTGTTACTCATGCATATGAGGCTATCCACGTAGGTAATTTCAAGAATATTTTAGAAGTTCCAGAACCCTATCACAATTGAGGGTTGAGGAAGTAAAAAACTTACCCCTAGATGGCTATCAAGCTATGTTAAATACCGTGCCTCTAGGAGGAGAAGGTGTTCCATTATTTTACATTGTATCTTAATCGATAGATGAGAAGAACATATGAGAGTGGTATTCTGTGAGCATAATAACGGAGGAGATATTTTGTAGAAGCCATATAGGGCACAATTCAAAAGCAACTCCATAGAGAGTGCCTCTTTCTTTGTACTTGCATTATTTTTATACCACAGAAAAGAGAGCAGAGCAATGCCACCTTCTAGCTGGGTTTTTTCTCGCATTGGGTTTCCCATGTCATATCTTTGTCAGGATGTCTTTGTCCTATGAGGAAAAGAAATAAGAGGAAAAATATGCTACTCTCGGGTTGTTGAGGACTAAGGTAAAGCTACAGGTCTGAATATCAGGATCAGAGGCACCATGTCAGTTACAAATGTAAAGGTAAGTTATTCTATGTGTTATGAGGTTGCATCTTGGTGATATTGTGGAACTTGCTTAAGGCATGTCTTTGTGAGTTTTTATATATGCCTTGAGGCACATATTAGATGTATGGTACATGCTAGTTGAGGTATATTTGCTGAGGTATGTCTTGGCTACATGGTTGAGTGAGGTATGCTCTTGTATCTTGTTTGGCATATGACATTGTTTTTATGGTTCATATCTTTGGGATGTTGGTACATGGTTGAGGTATACACTTGTTGTATGGTATCATATGCGCTTTGAGACACTTCATTGATGATATGGTACAGGTCCTAGTTATGGCACATGTTTGAAGTACATGGTCTATGGATGATTTTCATGTTGTTTGAGGCATATGGTAGCACATGTATGAGATACATCTCTTGGTGATTGTGGTTGAGGTACACCATTGATAGTACTTACTTGGTATATCATATGGTACATGGTGTATAGAATGATTGAGACATATCATGAGTGATATGGTATATGGTTGAGATACATTGTTGATGCATGGTGTAGTGTTGGCACATGGTATAACACAAGTTTGGTTGATACATGATTGGTACATGGTATGGTGTTGATATACATGGTTTAT
>ML835025.1:7442-18112 GCA_009831015.1 Picea engelmannii
AGGATCACGACCAATTATTAAGGTTAAGGGGTTAATGTTATATCAGGGGTTAAAAGCTTCATGGGTAATTGATTAAGGGTTATGAGGTTGAAGGGTTAGGTTCAAGATTTAGGGTTAGAGGATTAATGGGTCAGTGTCCTAATGTTTAAGGGGTTATGAGATAATGGGTAATGTGGTAGTTGTTAGGGTGTTTAGCATTAGGAGGGTCAACATGTTAGGGGATAATATAGAGGGTTATTTGATTAGGTGTTAAATGTTTCAGGGATATGGGGTAGAAGATTAGGGATTTTGAGTCGGAGTCTTAATGGTTTAGTGGGCTAGTTAGAGGTTATGTAATGTAATGTATAATAGGGGGGTTTAAAAGATTAGAGGTTTTGTAGGTTACGGGTTGGTTTAAGGGGTTAGACATGCATTAGGTGTTAGGGGGTTTAGGATAAGGGGTGTGGAGTTTGGGATCACTCACTCAAAGCATTAATATACTAGTATTATTAAGCAAAAGTAGTAGTTATCATTTAATATTTGAGGGCCTTGTAGGTTAATATTGAAGGGGTTTAAGGTTAGGAAATTAGTTATTAGTTAGGGGTTATGGGGTTTGTTGGTAGTGGATTAATGGTTAGGAGGTTTGAGAGTTAGTGTCAATCTTTAGGGTTAGGGAGATAATGGGTTTGTGAATTGTAAGTTAGGGGCTATAAACTTAGTGGGAAATGGGTTATGTTTTAAGGGATTTATGATTAGGGGGGTTAGTGCATTAATGGGTTAGGTGTTAGGTGGTCTAGGGATAAGGGGTGAGGATAGGGGCTTAAATCTTTAGAGAAATATTTAGTTAGAGGGTATATGTATAATGAAGTAGAATAGAGGGGTTGCAAGATTAGTGATTTAGTAGGTTAGGGTCCATTATATGGCATGTATTTCATACTTGGAGGTCATAGGTTCAAATCTGAAGGGGGTAGAGCATATACACCTCCATAAACTAAGCATTTAAATCATTGCATGAAATGGGTCCCTTGTCCCACAAGGGGCCTCATATATTAATTTGGTGTCTAACTAGGCTATGAGATTAAATTAGATTATTATTATTATTATTATTATTATTATTATTATTAATTCAATAATCAATGAGACTTTTGGGTTAGGGTTGAAGGGATTTAGGGTCAGGATGTTAATTGTCAATTACAATTTAGAAGATTCATTGTATAAATGATTAAGGATTAGGGGTTTTGAGAGTTAGGATTAGGGTTTGGGGTTAGGGGATTAGTGGTCGGTTAGGGGAATATAAGCTTCATAAGCAATGGTGGGATCCCTCATATGGGTGTAATAGGCGCCTATGGACATATTAAAAGTAAGAGTATGGTAAGTATGGTGGGAATTTAATGTAATGTGAAATATATCCACAATGTTAGGTATTATTAAAAGGCCCATTAGGTAGTTAGCATTGAATAAATGTATTGTGGTCTCATTAAAGAAGGCCCACTAAATATGAAACATTTGGTTATGGTAAGGGTTTTCTAGATAGCTATAAATAAGGAAGGATCCCTCCTTATGAATAATGTATGAGAATATTATTGTGTTTGAGCCTAGCTCATTGGGAGGTTGCCCCATCAAAGAGGCAAGGGAACATGAATTGATCCTTCCATAAAAAAATCATTTTATGGTGTTACCAAGGCCTCAAGGGTTTTGATATTGATTAAAGTATTCAAAATTTCTGATATATTATTTGTGATTCAATCTTAAGGGTTAAGGATCATAACAAGTGGTATCAAAGTATTTTCTTGGGCTAAGGGGAATAATTTTGTTTCCCCTTTTTTAAGATTTTCTTACGACGTGTTCTTTTCTCAACCTATTCATTAGATAACAACCAAATCAGTTCCATTAGAAGCAAAGTGGTCATGGTATTTCAAAATTTGTATCATAATAGAGATTAAGAGAGGTCTCATGGAATTTATATCCATTTCAAATTGGTGCCTCAAAACCCTCATGGGAAAGTATTGTGGAACAAATATATCAATATTTAGGAACCACATTGTAGTAGGACCAGCACCATTATAAGCATAATGGTTGTACTATTTCTAGATTGTTGTCATAATAGATATTATGAGAATATATCAATATTTAGGAACCACATTGTAGTAGGACCAACACCATTATAAGCATAATGGTTGTACTATTTCTAGATTGTTGTCATAATAGATATTATGAGAAGTATGGTAAAAGTTACACCCATTTTAAGTTGGGGCCTAAACCCTCACTTGACATTTTTGTAGCATGATTATAATTTAGTTTATGAACCCAATTGAAACATGAGCAATGCCATTAGAAATAGAGTGATTATGTGTTTTTTAGATTGGGGTCATAAATAGTGGTTCTAATAAATATTAAGGAAGTCTGGGCCACTTAAAATTCACAACAATGATGAGAAATATGAAGAACATGATCCAACAATGTAAAAATATGTAGAAGGGAACAAATCAAGTGATGAAAACTTTGCAACAACTTAAGGAGTCTGGCATCATTGGTGAGTCATATACTTTCATTAGAGGAGAGTATACAAGAGACTACATGCCTGGTGTGATTTAGAGGAGGCTTGTGATGAATGGTATATGGACAATTGTCATTTATAGGAAGATAATTACTTATAACTTCTCTTTGATGACTCTATTCCACCATATGAAGAGAACATCATTAAGGGAATACATAAGAAGGGAATTCCACCGATTTATAATGTCTCTTTTATAGTGGTATTATCTCTTCTAGACCCACCTTTTATGGCTATATGGAAGATATTCTTGCTATGGATGGTTTTATTTATTTGGATCCACATGACTGTGGTGGGAATTTGAAGAAAAATACTTAGCCATTCATCAAGCTTGTGTGTCATCAGTTGGGAGTTAGCATGAGCCCTTGGACATGGGACCTAAGTTTATGAACAAGCTTCTTAGACTAATTCAACATTGAGGCTAGCACTTGTACATGTGATCTTGGTTTCATGGACTACTTTGATGTTGTTGTCAACACTTGTACAAGGGACCCTAGATTATGGTTGTACATGATCATTATAGGTGTTGAGGACAATCCTTGTCGAAGGGAGATGGAATGGTGGGATCCTCCCTAGGGGTGTAATAGAGGCCTGCAAAATCTTTAGAGTTAAGAATATGATAACTATGGTGGCCATTTAGTGTACCAGATCCACAGTGTTAGTTATTATTAAATAAGACTATTAGGTAGTAAGCATTGAATAATGTAATGTGGCCTCATTAAAAAGGCCCACTAGGTAGTTAGAATTTGGTTAGGGTTTTCTAGATAGCTATAAATAAGGATGGAGTCCTCCTTATGAATAATGTATGGGAATAATATTGTATTGGATCCTATCTCATTGGGAGGTTTCCCCCTCGAAGAGGAAAGTAAACCATAATTGATCCTTCAATAAAAGAATCGTTGTATGACGTTGCCCTACCTCAAGGATTTTGATATTGAAATAAGTATTGAAAGTTTCAAATATATTTTTTTGATTCAATATTAAAGCCTAAGGATCATAATAGGTAATGGATTAAGGTTTAGTTGGATTGTAGATGAAACAAATTGAAATGTGTTGGGTTCATCCCACAATTATCCACCTAGTCCTAATCCTTCACAACATTAGACCCCTTCATAAAGTGCTTCTTTTGAGTATGTGTTTTTAGAATTTTACCATAATGTTTTACCGAAAGATTTTGACTGGGCACTCTTTGAACCTATGGAAATATATTAAAGATATCTAGAACTTTGTCATTATATGTTTTCCATGTTTATGCGTGTATTTTTTCTTATTTTCAAAAGGAGAAAAAAAAACAATCTTTTGACACTAAAATGAATCTTTTAGTAAATTGTTTATAACATTTCATTTCAACCTCCACCGGAAATATATTGAACAGATATAAAACTTTCATTGTATACACTTTCAATTATCATGGACATATTGTTTCATATTTGCAAAAAAATAGAAATTAATCTTTTCACATATATCAAAGGTGTTTTTTATTCTTTTTAAAACTTTGAAACAATCTGTTGGGAATCATGTAATGTGTATAACATAAAATTTGTAGCTCTCGTCAATATATTTTTAATGTACAAAGGTTTCCCAAAATAAAGGTTGTAGTAAAAATTTATGGCAAAATTACGAAATATTTGTAGGTCTCGTCTATATATTTTCAATGTTCAAAAGTTTCTCAAAATAGAGGTTATAGCAAAAATTTGTGACAAAATTACGAAATATTTATAGGTCACGTCAATATATTTTCAATGTTCAAAGGTTTCTCAAAATAGAGGTTGTAGCAAAAATTTGTAGCAAAATTACGAAATATTTTTTCACTGCAAAAATATTGTGGCTTTTATTCTTTTGAAAACTAGAAAAAAAAATTGTACAAAAATGCCAAAATTTTACATCATCAAAGTTGTAAATCTCTTTAATATATTTGCAACTTTTCAAAAAATCGCCCAAAATAGATATCGAGATAAAAATCTATGGCAAACTTACAAAATATTCATCAAAAGGAGCACTTTATGAAGGGGTGTAATGTTATGTGGCCATGATTTTAGTTATTATCACTTTTAAACCATATTGTAAATTCATTGTTTCCTTCATATAGATAACACATAATTTTTTTATATTGTGTTTCTTTTATATTAAGATGCATGTTTCTTATTTTGGAGATCTCAAAAAGATTTGGCACGGATATAAGTTGTGATGAGTAAAAAATCTAATGAAATTGTGTACATTGTTCTCTTGTGTTTGGTTATGCAAAAATGAGTATCATTCATGAAGATAATAAAAATTTCCTATTATTTATACCGAGTGAAGAGCACAAGTTTGTCAGAAAAGTAGTAGACTTGCTACCTATAAATATGATTGTACCAAATGAATATCAACTTTTCAATTAAAAAACGAGCAAAAATAATATTTAAAAGTAAAAATATTTTATTGACATGTATTTTCAATAATTATTGTCACATTTCTAATCTTTTAGATGACACTATTACTATCTTGAAATTGTTGTGCATGATACTTCTTATGAATGCACACATGGAAGGACTAATACAGATTATTATTATTATTAAGATATAGCATTATTTTGTAAAATATTTTCCATTATATATGTATATTTTTGTTATTTATTAGTTTTAGCATTTTTTATTGTTAGTTTTTTCCAAGTCAAGCATTGTGAGATTTCCTCTCTTCCCCAAAATATTTGAATGGAGGATAACTCTACCATCAATGACAATAAATGTTGGTAACTTTGAGGGACTCAACCATATTTGAACTTATGGCATATGACATCCCCATCAACAACATGTCTTGGGAAAATGGTTCAACTAATAGAGCTAACCCTTGTGTTGATTTTCATTGTTAGTTGTGATAGATTTTATTTTTGTTATTTTCATTTGATGAGATTTATGCAATTAAACATTTGTTTTTTTATATATGTTTTACTATGAAACAATTGTTTTAGTTAATTAAGCTAATTTGTGAATATAAATTAAAATTACGATGAATTAAAACGATTAAAAATAAATTTAAATGATTAGATAGATTCAAATGATTTAAGAATAAATTCAAATACATGGAAGTTTATGATTCTTCACCACTAACATTTATATTTTGGCCTAATTATGTTTTTTCAACACTTTTTCCGCCACAATTGAGGCATGATAAATGATTGAAAAAAATAAATTTAATTGTAATTTAATATGTTGTACTTGATATCCTCTTAATAACTAACATTGAATACCAACAAGGAAAATACTAGATGTGCATGTAGTCTACGTAAACAAAGTATTAGTTATGGATTTTATTTTTTCCTTAATTTGACATTAATATCAATGCTAATGAAGACATTATTTTCTCTAAAATCAAACTATTTTTATGTATTTCACCTAAAATTTGTGATAGATTTGGATACAACATAGTAAATTGATGTTAGTGTAGTCTCTAAAACATACATTGTTATTAATGCAAGCTAAGTTAGAACTAAAAAATGATGACAACATCCCTAATTCCCACCCAAATTGCATCCAAAATGGTGAAAACTATAAAAGATGGAGGAATTTGATTTTGAACTATTTTTGTGGCAACTTGGGTGGTAGTTGTGGATTCAAATACTCTAAAATTTAGTAGTGGGATGATGAGTGGAAGACTATATTCAAAATGAAACATGGTTTGTTTGAGCGATTAGTTAGGTTGTTTGAATTGATTGATGTGCCTAGTACTTTCATATGATTGTTGACAAAGGTATTGCACACATGCAATGGTACATTTATAGTTGTTTATTTAGAAGGTATTTTGATTCCAGTAAGAGCATAGACTAGACATAGCATCTCAAGCTAGCGTTTTAAACAATGAGAAATGATCAATTGTGCATCAACTTGGAGTGTGAATCCTTGAAGGAATTGGTATACCTTGATTTGTGGTGTCTAAGAACATAATACAAACATATATAGAGAAAGAGACACCCTTATTGGAATGGTTCATGCCTTGCATCGTCACATGGTGAGAATTTTTCATGGTATAGAAAATATTATAGGATGTTCATTAAAGGATTCAACAACATATGCATGTCACTGATAGAAGGTATAAAAGCTCAAGTTTCAAGGGGAGCACATGGACACAATAAAGTCTTGAGATGTTAAAGAGAATGGTTACAAAGGAATTTTTGTTGGTGTTACATGATTTCAACAAAGTTATTAAGGGGGATTGCCATGGAAATGTAGTGGTTATTGGCGTAGCGTTGAGTGAGTGATCCAGATTTATGAGCGGAATGAAAGGAATAACAGATTGAATCAATAACACAGAGATACAAAGAATAACAATAGATATCCAGTGAACAATAACTTCTATTGAATAAATAAAATAGGTTGAAACTGTAAAACTGCAGAACTGAAAACAACTTGCTCGAATGGTGGTAGCTATCTCTGAGAAGAGATGTGGCTTCTACATGCATTCATCTGAGCATAATGATTACAATGAGGCTCTAGAGGCCTTTTTAACATTACTCATGAATTCCAAAACCCTAGACATTCAAAAACCTAACCCTAGGAGATGAAATGCCAAAAGTTATGTGGGCCTCGATGGTTAAGTTGGTACCTCAACTTCCCGAGGTCGTAACATTTGCATACGACCTCCATTTTAGGTACGGGATAGCCCATTGGAAAGGTATTTTCGAGAAATACACATTATGGTGTCAAACTCCGACTCCGTCTACAGTTTGACTGTGGTAAGCCAAAAAAAACATTGTTTAGGGACCCAAAACGACCTTGGAAGTACATAAAGATGTATTGACATGAAAACTTCCAAAATAATCCAGTTGGATTAGGTGGGCGGCCACCAATATCCACCTAGAAGTTGTGTAGGGATTCAGATAGCCCCGAAAGTGTAGAACCCACAATTACAAATATTTACAAAAGAACGTGTTAAACTAACCACTGTCAAGAGGAGCCATTTGGAACAGGTGGGTGGAAACCAATATCCACTTGGATCAGTCCTCCCCCCTTAGGAAGCAATGGTATCCATTGCAATGAGTGCCCCCATCAGGTGAGGAAACTTCTGCTGAATTTGGCCACGGGTGAGCCACTTGCCTTGGTGTAGGAGTTGTCCTGCCTTTGACAACCCGATAAAGCTACATCCTCTGCTGGCGAGTGCCCTTGACCTATGTGTCCACTATATGATTAGTGGATTCATGTTACATGCAGTCAAGGTTGATCTCTGTTGGTTTCAACTCTTCTGCTATCTCTGAGGTGTCCAATAATGGTGGAAAATATGGCCGAAGGAGGTCCACATTGAACATTGAGTGAAAGCCAAGGAAGGGTGGAGTGTTGAGCTCAAAATCATTGCTACCCACAACCTTGGTGATAGTGTAAGGCCCATAGAGAAGTGGGCTGAGATTTTGATGGAGCTCTATAAGACACTCTTTCTGCAAATGTAACTAGACCTTGTCTCCCACCTGAAACTGGTGCAGTACCCGGTGTTGATCATGGTGTTGCTTGTACTTAGCATTGGATTTATGAAAAATATCATGGAATCGTTGGCGGATGTGTTGAATTCTCTCAATGAATCTAGTGGCTTTGTCTGCCTCAGACTGAACATGGGAAGATTCTGCTTGTGTAGTTGCAAGAGGTAGTGCAACATCAATGGGACCTAAGGGTTGGAATCCCATTCCCACCTGAAATGGGCTATGGTTGGTGGAGCTATGGAGAGCCCTGTTGTAGCTGTGTTGAACATAAGGAAGAATATCATCCCATGTACGTGAATGTCTAGAGTTGTACATGTGCATGATGTGCACAATCATCTGATTGACGACCTCTGTCTGGCCATCAGTTTGGGGGTGGAAAGCAGTGGATATAGTGAAATTGGTGTCCATCAGTGACTGAAGACTCGACCAAAATGTGCTCAGGAACTTGTTGTCCCAATATGAGGTGATGGTCTATGGTATCCCAAAATGGACCCACACTCGTTCGAAGAAGATATTGGCAATATTTGTCGTTGTGATGCTCTTCTTGCAGGCTATGATAATGGTCATCTTCGAAAACTGATCAACCACCACAAATACACAATCATTGTTGTGCTTGGTGGACAGAAGGCCAGACATGTAATCCATTGAGATGGATTTCCAATGCCTCTTAGGAGTAGGAAGAGGGGTGTATAAGCCTTGCTTCTTGATGGATGGCTTGGAAATGGCACAAACAATGCAAGATCTGATATACTTGCTGATGTCTTGTCGAATTTTTGGACAATAAAAATGTTTTTGTAGAACGACCATTGTTTTCTCCATGCCAAAATGTCCTACCATCCGACTGTAGTGAGCCTCCCAAATCATCTTTGCACGCTCACTTGTGGGAACATAGAGGTGGCCCAGATGGCATAACAATCCATCTTGGATGTGAAAATTAGTGACATTCGCTCATGTACCCAAGAGATGATAGGTGGTGGCGAAGTCAGGGCCACGCTGATAAAGTTGGGGCCACTCAAACGCCTCATGCCCGCACGAATGGAGCACTGTGGTGAGTGCAGCAGCGAGAGGGTGACTGAGGCAGTCAACGAAACGATTTGTGCTCCCTGTTTTATACTTGATGTTGAGATGGAACGATTGTAGGTATGTGGAACACTTTTTATGGTGGTCGTTCTGCAACTTCCCTTGTGTCTGTACGAACTGCAGAGGCGTGTGATCAATGTGGATGATTATTTCCTTTCCCAGATTCATGTAATGTTTCCATTGATGACATGATTTCACAATGGAATACATTTATTTGTCATAGGTGGGGTATTTTCAGACAATATCTGAGAGTGTCTCACTACGGTATGCTACTGGATGACCATACTAAGTGAGAACTACACCTACAACATAGTCGGAGGCATCAGTCTCAATCTCAAACGATTGTTGCAGATCAAGTAAGGAGATTACTGGAGTTGAGCACAAGTGATGCTTCAGATCATCAAATGCGTGTTGTTGTACATGCCCCCATGCGAACTTTGCCTTGCCACCACTCTTGGTTACTTGGCTAAGGGCCCATGCAATATGGAAGAATCTCAATACGAACCTTCGGTAGAAGTTGGCAAGTCCCAATAAGATCTGAAGCTCATTTAGTGTGTTCGGGGCTGACCAATCACAAATCAATTGGATCTTAGATGGATCCACATTACCCCATGCTTATCAACAATGTAGCCCAAGTATTGGACCCTGTTCATTCCAACTGAACATTTTTCCAAGTTGGAATATAGCTTGTGTTTCCGTAGAGTGCCCAAAACCTGTTGAATATGTTGCATGTGCTCCTCCCAAGTTCTGTTAAATATGAGGATGTCATCTAGATATACCACCACAAAAGAGTTGGTGAAGGGTCTCAATACATTATCCATCAATATCATGGAAGTTGTTGGTGCATTTGTTAAGCCAAAGGGCATGACCATCCATTCAAAGAGACCTTCTTTAGATTTTAAAGTTGTCTTTCATACATCAGTTGGTTCAATGGGAACCTGGTGGTATCCAGACTTTAGGTCAATATTGCTAAATAAATTCCCCCCCTTGAGTTGGTCAAGAAGTTCATCAATGCAAGATACCAAATATATAAAATATGCAGAACATAAATAAATAGCTAGAAATGGTAGAATAACAATAAAATATCCAGCATAATCTTCACAATAACACATAAATGATATAAGAATAGCAATATAAATAACACTTTGATTCAAAAAGCAATGTTCACAGGCCTCTTCAAGGGGGCAACCTCCAATCGAGCAACGCTCTGTTACAATAATCTCCAAGCTAGGGTTTTCATACCCTCGACCCTTATTTATACTAAATATGTCTACTAAGAGAAGCATCTAAAGGAAGATCCTTCTAGAAGCGGAAGCTTCTATTAGGTATCCTTACATCCGCCTTATTCTATTTTATTGAAAGGCCTTATTAATATTGACCTTTATTACATCCGAATACATTGATCTACCTATGTGTGGGTTAGGACCCTAACATGTCTGCCCCCTTTAAAACAACCTTGTCCTCAAGGCTTGAGATGTGGAAACTGCTGCAGAATGGTAGTTGGTTCCCAAGTGGCATCTGCTGGAGTCATATCTTTCCACTATACTAGCACTTCCTTGATGGTTCTCTGACGCAGGCGACGCTCACGCTGGTCCAAAACTGCTTCTGGCT
>ML835025.1:18212-33539 GCA_009831015.1 Picea engelmannii
TGCTATAGCTCTCTGATATACGTGCGGGGTCCAACAGTAGTACTCGGCCCAATATCTCAGGGCACTAACTAAGGAGGATAGACCGTACCCTTAGCCGTACTACCCGACTACCCAGGTACTAGAGAGTATCTTCCCGAGTGCTACTCTCGGTACTATATCAGTCTGACGATCGATAGGTTTATCTAAAGAGGGCTTCAGGAAATCTAGGCCGATCCGTACACAAGTGTTGTTTGATGTGCTACTACTCGAAGGGGTACCAACAGGGGTTACAAGGGTGGCCAATAGATGTGCGCTTAAGAACCACTTGTATTTCCTGTGTGTATGAATCCATCAACCACGGGTTTATGCGCATAACGACAGATCTCTGTGTCTTAAAGACGCCAGAATACATCTCTACCCTAAAAAAAAAATACCCACAATTTCTACCAAGGAAAGTGCTCTGATACCACTTGCAAGATACCAGATATATAAAATATGCAGAACAGAAATAAATAACTAGAAATGGTAGAATAACAGTAAAATATCCAGCATAATCTTCACAATAACACAAAAATGATATAAGAATAGCAATAGAAATAGCACTTTGATTCAAAAAGCAATGTTCACAGGCCTCTTCGAGGGGGCAACCTCCAATCGAGCAACACTCTATTACAATAATCTCCAAGCTAGGGTTTTCATACCCTCGACCCTTATTTATACTAAATATGTCTACTAAGAGAAGCATCTAGAGGAAGATCCTTCTAGAAGTGAAAGCTTCTATTAGGTCTTCTTACATCTGTCTTATTCTATTTTATTGAAAGGCCTTATTAATATTGACCTTTATTACATCTGAATACATTGATCTACCTATGTGCGGGTTAGGACCTTAACAATCAATTCGGGGAATTAGGTACCAGTTCTGGACTGTGATTTTGTTTAATGTTTTGTAATCAATGCAGAGCCACCAAGTCCCATCTTTCTTCCGCACTAGCACAATCGGGCTTCCATAAAGGGAGGAGTTGTGTCAGATGTTCCCCTTTTGAAGCAGCTCTTGGATCTGGCACTTGATTTCATCATTTTCCATCAACGAGCAACAATAGATTGGTCCATTAAGCAGCGATGCACCAAGGGTTAGATCAATTGGATGCTTGACTTGGCAGTGCGTTGGTACCCCGATGGGTGAGGAGAAGATGTCTCTGTACTCTTCCATGATCCCACCCACTTTCTTCTGTTGCAAAGAGATTCTCTGTGTAGAGGTTACGGATGTGGCGACAACCTTCTTACTATGAGAACAGATCACAAAAAAGATGAACTTCTCGGTCTGTGAAATGACCTCACTGCATTGCTTAGCAGAGATTACAGAAATAGCAGTAGGTGACGCTACCTCTGGTATTCTGTACAATTGTCTACCCAAAGTAATAATAACACTATGGGGTCTAGAATCATACACAACATGCCACTTCCACAAGTATGGCTGGCCTAAAAGAACATCACAAACTTCAAGGGGAGAAATATCAAACAATACCTCGCCTTTGAAGGGCTTGATGATATAGGGTAGACAATACTGTTGGTTGACACAGAGATCGCGTCCTTGGCGAAGCCAGCTGGTGGTGTAGGGATGCGGGTGTGGTGTTATCGGTAGGTCCAACCGCTTGAAAACCTCTGCTGAAATGATGTTCTTATGACTACCGCTATCGATAATGAAATGCAACAGAGTTCCCTTTACCCACATCTGTGAGTGAAATATGTGTCCCCTTCCTCTGGTTCTTCTTGTTCTCTTGGTTGAACTTTGGTGGTATCAATAGTGGCATTGGGTTCGACATCGATGATATGCTTCCCACTTTTTGGATTTGATTCGGAGTCAGAATCTGCCTCTGACTTGGAAGCTTTCAGCTCGACCACCAGTGACTTCTTGGAGTGAAATTCTTCGTTGTTGTGCCAAGGGATTTTATGGTATTCACACAATTTTCGTGTGTCCTTCTTCGACTTCTCATTGCCCTTCTTAGGTTGCGACTTGGACTAGTTGTCCTAAGATCGACCATCTTTGCTTTGTCCCTTGTTTTGTGGGTTGGGGTCGCCTTTTCCCTGCTTTGGTTGTGAGGAGTTTGCAGATCCAAACTCTCGCCTCTTCTGCTTAAATTTCTGCTCGATCTTGACCACATATCTATAAGATGCACCTAATGATGCGATATCCAGAAACTCCATTTTTGTTTGAATGTATCTATGCAGAAAACCGTCGTATTTGAGCACTAGATGTCATTCAGAGTCTTTGATACCCAATTTGGTGCGCAAGGTATGGAAAATATTGGTGAAATTTGGTACTGTATGGTCCCTTTCCTGACGCAACGTGGTCCATCTTATGTACTGGTCCTCGTAGCTTCCATCGGGGTAGTATTGTTCTTTAATGGAATCCATGAAGGACTCCCATGTGGGGGCGACCACAAATATTTCATATTCCTCGATGGCCCTTTGCTCAGAGTAAGTATCCCACCAGTCCTTAACATGGGGGATGACCTTGAGGAGTGAAAAAGTATTATTTTCCCTGTCGAAAAAAATTGTGGACTGAAAAATACCCTTCGAAAAGATTCAACCATTTATCTACAACATCCGCATCTATCATTCCTTCAAATAATTGAATATCAAAATTTACTTGTACCTTGAAGGGGGTTTCATGGCCACTTGATGAATATGCGTCTCTTGTGGGCAGCCGCCGAAGGATCTGTGCAAAGTTGTCCATCATTTCGTTCCTTTGTCGTGAAAGGGTTTCCTCGAGCAACATTTTAAAAGGATCTCCTGCTCCATCATCTTTCTTATTGTCCCCCATGGGTTGTTTTCGGGCTCAGTGTAGCTGATATTTCAAAGGCTTGACTAGTTCAGGTCCCAACTTCTTGTACCCAGATCTTGTCGGGGACATGCACAAAGAAAAATAAATGAAGAGCATACCACTCTAATACCACTGATCCAGATTTATGAGCGAAACGAAAGGAATAACAGATTGAATCAATAACACAGAGATACAAAGAACAACAAAAGATATTCAATGAACAATAACTTTTGTTGAATAAATAAAATAGGGTGAAACTGTAAAATTGCAAAACTAAAAACAACTTGCTCGAATGGTGGTAGTTATCTCTGAGAAGAGTGTGGCCTCTACGCGCATTCGTCTGAGTAGAATGATTACAATGAGGATCCAGGGGCCTTTTTAACATTACTCATGAATGAAAAAACCCTAGACATCTAAAAACCTAACCCTAGGATATGAAACACCAAAATTTATGTGGGCCCCGATGGGTAAGTTGGTACCTCAACTTCCCGGGGCCATAACTTTTGCATACGACTTCCTTTTTAGGCGTGTGATAGCCCATTGGAAAGGTATTTTCGAGAAATACACATTATGCCATCAAACTCTGACCCAGTCTACAGTTTGACTGTGATAAGACAAAAAAAACTGTTCAGGGCCCCAAAATGACCCTGGAAGTACATAAAGATGTACTAACATGAAAACTTCCAAAATAAGCAAGTTGGATTGGGTAGGTGGCCACCAATCTCCACCTCTAATCTATGTAGGACTTCAGACAACCCTAAAAATGTAGAACCCACAATTAAAAAGAATTACAGAAGAACATGCTGAACTAACAACTGTCAAGAGGAGCCAGTTGGAATAGGTGGGTGGCCACCAATATCCACCTAGATTAGTGAGGGAGGAAATTCGATAATATTTTTCATGAGAAATTGAATGAAGCAAATCATAAGTATCTTATTTATGATCTTGAGTTTTATGCTATTGTGCATGCACTAAAACATTGGAGTAATTATCTCGTACCAAAGGAGTTCATATTGTATACAAAGCATCAACCACTAAAGTGTACCCACAACCAAGGGAAGTTGAAACAAAGGCATATGAAATGGGTTGAGTTTCTACAAAATTACACACTAACTTTGAAGCACAAGTCCAAGAAAGAAAATAAGGTTGTAGACCTATTGAGTAGAAGAGCACTAATGTTAGTGAATATGATGAATGAAATAGTTGGCTTTGAATAGATCAAAGACTTGTATAAGTGAAACAAGGATTTTGGACATGTCATAAAGATTTGTAGAAACCCAACAATGTGGGGAAGAAGTGTGCAATTGGATTATTTCATCTAAGACAAATATTTGTTCAAGGGGAATCCATGCATACCAAAAGAGTTCAATGTGTAAGAACTTGATCAGAGAGTTGTGCAATGACATATTAGCAAATTTTGGGTGCAATAAAATAGATTTTTCCCAAAGAGATATATTGCTTGACAAGTGTGAAGGAAGTTAAAGTGAATTGTGGTGTAGTACACAAATTGTTAGATGGAAAAATTTGTGAGGTAAAATATACAATTGTATGCACCATTGTCAATGCACAATTGTTAGACTCTTAATATGATTTCCTGCTATGATACCGTATTACAAAATGAGCTAGATCACTAAATGAGGAAAACCTATATAGGGTTGAGTCACATAACTAAGCTCAAAGACAAATACTGACAATAACCCCATATGATATTATCAATAAATAACTGGTGCATCTATTACAAAGGAGTTTACCTCCTTATATATCATTTTCCATTAAGAAAATCACTTCAACTTATGAATGTGAGATAGATTGCTTTACACAAAAAGTGAACATTAACATATTCTAAAGTCATGAAGTGACTTTATAACATATTAATCCTTATATCTCTAATAAGTGTGACACCAATGAGTGCAACATGAGAAGTGTGACATAGATGACTGCAACAAAAGTTTAAGCATGGGTATGGAAGGAGAAAAGAGCATGGAATAGTTCAAGGGTAAATGAAGGAAGCACACAACTATCTGAGGAAAGAACATATGGGATGTTAAAGTAGTAAGAATTGAATTTAGTATAGTGTGGAAATATTTAGAGCACTACCTTAAGCATGCATGTTGAGGGAGCACGTTAGGGAAGGTAAAAGTTCACCGTGGAAGTTAACGAAATAGAAACATATATGTAGACTTCCAATGGATGTTGAAGAGCCAGATTGGACACAAAGACGTGCAAGAGGAAAATGAAGAGTCTTGAGAAGATAGAAAGTTAACCAATGAGTGAATAAATAAGGATGTTGTCACTTGATTCGATTGAACAATACCCAAGAGATAAAGAGATATAGTTGTAAAGAGTTGGTCAACAATCAATGTACCTTGATAAGGCACATTTTTATATTCTGCACATATCTTCCATTTACTAACTAATGAGACCAAGTAGATATATTTCCCTATGACCATGAATTTTATTTGTACTGAGCATTTAAGGTTCTAATTTGTATCTCCGCTCTAACCAAGATTGTTTCATATCATTGAACTTAGTCTATAGAGTTCAAGGTTGTAGTTATTTGGGCCTATTATGCCGTCATATGTGCCATATGTGTTTAATAGTAAGGCAAGTAATGGATGAATTAACAATAGAGATGGTGAAAGGGTAAAGTTGTGGAACTCGGTAGCACAAAAGTGCATGCATAGTCAAGATGTTTATGTTTAAATAAAAAATAATGAACAAATTCAACAACTTGACGATGGTAACGACAATGCAAATAGTTATAATAACCATTTGGTGAAGCATGCAATGGAAGCAATATTAGTGAGGGAATTAATGTTTAAAGAGAAACCTATTTAAGATAAAATGTATCGAGACATACTTTGGAAGAAGAGCACCAAATTAATGGAAAACCACTCATTGAAAGATCCATGAGTGAAACCATAATAATATTATGGATTCTCACCAAAGAGATACGGTTACTTTGCCTTGATTGCATCAAGATAAGACCCCAATATATTTGGAGAGGCTCTTTGAGGTGAAGAGGCTAGTTATTGGCAACGAGGAATGGAGAGATGATGGCATTGAAATCGAACAAGGCATGATGGTTGGGGACATTACCAATCTATATGAAACTCGTGGGCATCAAATTGGGTGGATCTATCAAAAAGTAAAGGTCCAACTAGTAGCAAAAGGTTACTCATCAATTAAAGTGATAAATTATAATGACAATTTTTCCTTCATAGCAAAGATGACTTCCATATAGTTTCGATTAGTAGTTGTGGATGCTTACAATCACAAGGTTGAGTAAATGAATGGGAAGATTGTATTTCTTCACAATGATCTAAATGAAAGAATTTATGTGGAACAAAGAAAGGGATTTACAGTTGGGGAAAGGATGTATATGCAATGAGGTCAATCATTGCAAGTATTATGAATTAGTTGGAGATCACTTTATTGTGTTTGTTTTGTGTGTGGATTCATATTGTTGACAATGATTGCAGAGAGTTATCAAATTAATGAAGTATTAGCTCTTATTTGAGTTTGACATGAAGGTTATTAGTTGGAGATCACTCCATTATGTTTTTTTTTGTATGTGGATTCATATTGTTCATAGTGACTATATAGATTTATCAAATTAATGAAGTATTAGCTCTTAGTAGAGTTTTCCATGAAGGTTCTGGACAAGGTACATTATTGGGGAGGAGAGACTGCAAAAACCAACAAATTTTATTAAACCAACAAAAACATGTCGAGGATATACTCAGTCAAATTATAATGCAAGATTACAAATATTTTTAGACACCAATTCCAGTTCGAGTGAATATTTCAACATAGATGTATCTAAAGGAAAAAGAGGAGGCAAACCATATGATTACAATGCTTTATCTAAGTGCAATAATTTCTCTCTTGTATGTGATGAATTGCACAAGGTCGAACATTCTTGTGTACTGGGTGTCATGAGTAATTCTTGTTGAATCATGGCAAGGAGCATTGTGCAACTATGAAGAGGATTTTCAAGTACCTTTGAGGCATCGTTGATTCTGCAATTTGCTACCAAGGTGATTGCAACCACTAGTTGCATACAATAAACAATAGATATGTGCATTATTCCAATGGTCGACATAGAATTCAAGCAATTAACAATTTAATACCAATACTTGGAGAATCATCAATTATGGGATGTAGGAGGTAGTATGATGAACCGTGAAAGGTCATCTTGAAATAATGTCTTATCAATATTATAAATTCCATGGAGTTAAAGGATATAAAGAAGTATAGAACTTTGAGGTATGATTCTTATCCATTTAATTATCTATCCACCTTAACCAAGAAAAAATATTTCCTTCCATATTTCTAACCTATTATCTGTTAGTCTAAACCTTGCATTTGACAACTAAAGATTTGAAATCTTAGTACTAACATAAAAAAAACACAAGATGTCAATAACAAATCATATATAAGAGTAATTTATTAAGTAGGGAACGAAGAATGTTAATGGTATTAAGTAGACATAGGGGAAGGGAGTTAGTAATTGATGCAAATGTAAAGGTAAGTGTTGGATTAACCGAATGCTTAATGTAAATACTTTTGAAGGATTTTATTTCACTTGTGTACTCATATTTATTGTATATGCTAATGACTTTCTAGTGTTAAAAAGTATTACAATGTGCATGTGCATTGATCATGGTTCACTTTGCAGCATCAATATTCTATTATTTATTTTATATTTTACAAAGTAACATAGTCAATTAAATACGATTCTACTACTTAAGAAGATAGAAGAGTGAAGCTCTCCAAAAGCATGTGCACAACCATATTTCTAATTGTATTACCAACAAAGTATATTGTTAAGAATTGAAATTCAAGTACTTGGGATAAATATGTTTATACTATCTATTTAAAATCAAATCAAAAAATTTCCATAAATCTTTGATTTAACATACTAAACTGTGTGAACCAACATGATAATTTTGAATATCTGATGAGTAAATTAGGTCTTCATTATGATCTAACCTTAAATAAGTTTGAATGTACACCATTTAAGACAACGATAAACTTATCTAGGGGTTCTATATATTTCAAAATAATTGATCAAAGCATTGAATACGAAAGGCTAAACTAAAAATTTGATAAAAGTAAAAACATACATTTATGAATCATCCTGAATGGACACATCCTTCCCAAATCTGGGTGTTTCCTCCTCTTCCTCCTCAATCCCAATCTCTCTCCCAAGCACACTCTCAGGTACTCTCTTCTCCACATTAGCCTATATAAGACATTTCAAATTTGAAAATTTGAAAAATTAAATTTAAATGATTATAACAAATTAAATTTAAATGATTTTAACACACTAAATGATACCTGTGAACTCCCACCCTCTTCAAACTCTCACAATGAGAATTGAGACAAGACTCCCCAAGTAGTAGGAGATGGAATATGGATCAGTGAACAACACAATTAAGAACTAAATCTAGGATTCAATGAGTTCACATTTATACAAAATTATAAATGTTGTTGATCTCTTATTCAAAAGATTGGAGATTGAACAACTAAAGTGCTAATCTATAGATATTAGAAAACACATACCTGATTCAACCCATCCAAATTTAAACTTGTGGAATCAAGTCCCCTATTTACTGGATATTCATTTAACATATCTCCAAACTGAAATTAATGAAAATAACAACTCAAATATTTCTATAGATACAATGATATCTAAATCTAGAACTATAAGTAAACTATCCTAAAATGCATCGAAAATTTACTAATTAGAACACATACCAATCTATAGTTCGGGTCATCATTCTGAATGACCTTCTTCCAACCATCACGGAAAACTTTTGTATACTCCAAAACATCTTCTGCTGACATTGTATCTAACTCCACATCTGTTTTATAAACAAATATGGCCCGAGAATTGGCTTCCGCTCGCTGATGATTCATGCCAACATAAACACCATAAAAAATCGCTTCCAAATTTTCTCCGATTGCATTCCTAGACTCTTTTCAAACCTCTTATGTAGCTCGCAACTCTGAATGTGAAACAAATTCCCTTGTTGGGTGAGGTACTAAAGGTTGTGAAGGCCTCGACAATGTCACATTTCGATATGCCCCTTTGCGATCATATGTCTGTTTTTTACCAGTCCCATAATAATTGGACGGTAGACTAGTATAATCAGGGTGTATGTGCAAGCAAAAATCTGCATAAAAATGTTTTGCAAAATACTGTGGAACCTCATCGTTCCACGAAAATTTCCCATATGCCGCCAAAAATCTGTTATATAGACGTCTTGCAATTTCAGGGTGCTTAAAATATTGCACCTTCAACATCTTCCGCTTTGGCCCATATTTGAAATTGAACATCGAAATGACGTCTTCTTTTGAAACTCTATTTTTTACTGCCTCCCATTTATCAGGGCCCATCACATTTGACTTTCTCCGCCTCATTAGATCGACAAAACTATCAGTGGTTGGCCCCATCTTCTGATATGCATCCAGAAAGTTTTACAATGAATGCAAAACAATTTGCAAGCTTTGTTTACTCTCATGTGGGAGTTCCAAAACCACAAAATCATTTTCCAACCTCCTTTTAACACATGAGCATCGCTCAAGTGTCATTTCTTCAGTAATCCCTTCCCAATGAAGTTCATCAACAACATCTGAATGATAGGTGGACGTAGGCGTGTAATATTTTGTTTCTTAATAACGTGACCTCCTAAATCCACCTTCACCCTGTGCACTGACATTAGAATCTTCGTGACAACCACTCTCTCTTTCATTGTCTTCTCTTGCCCTAAACTTATTGTCTATACACACATTTTAAAGTAATTACAACATTTGACTTCACATAAATTTAAATACACAAAAATACAACAAAAATAAACAAAATCAAAGAAAATTACTGGAAATATTCTCTTGTCCTGAGGTATTCCCTACATTTTCAAGTGTAGGAGTATCAATGCACAATCTATCTAATAAGGCTGCATCCATATCACTTGCTTGAGCACATTCTGCAATTGATCTATTCACAGACTCGTTTGAAAATCTCCTCTGACGAGATTGTTGTTGGTCACTCAGAGTCTCAGTCGAAGAAGGAGTTCCTCTTCTTCCTTCTTGGGAGAACCTAGAGCGTTTGTGAGGAATGTTTGGAGAATTTTGTGTCGACATCTCTCATCAATATCTATCCTTTGAAAATTCATGAAAACTTAATCACAAGACAAGTACGAGTTAATATTTCCAACATTGACCAACAAAAATTATGAAAAAAGAAAAAAAATAAGACAAAATTAATAGAAATGTTCTTTATGTTAGACACAATTATAATAGGGTGATGCATAACTGCACTACCCATGCCCATTTCAAATATATTTTGGTTCTTTAATATTATCACAAATAACCTTGGTAAATCCACCAATAATACATGCGTCAAATTCTAGTAACGGAGTAGCAATTATCTATATGGGCAATCAAATTTCATGCATCCAACAGGTATGG
Organism: Picea engelmannii; assembly: GCA_009831015.1. Lineage (NCBI taxonomy): Eukaryota > Viridiplantae > Streptophyta > Pinopsida > Pinales > Pinaceae > Picea > Picea engelmannii. The sequence goes on from ML835025.1 coordinate 28,492, forward strand.
AGCACAGTCCATGAAAATCAACGATTAAATTTATGCCATGTTTGGTTGGATGGAAGAAATATTCCATCTACAAAGCAATTCCACTAAGTATCAACAGGTCTGTATTACACTTGGAGGGGGCATTAATAGAGAAAATGTATTATATGATTGCATGTTGTTGGAATTCTGTTTATGACAGACCTTTTTATATACTAAGCATCTGTGATTAGATTATTTGACGCTGTTCAACATGCATTTATATGCGGTTATAAAGCATTTTTTATATGCTTATCGGCCTTCTTCCAGTGACCTCGTCGATACAGGGGCTGAGAATGGCCTCTGAATCATTTTGGTAGATCCATCTTGTCAGAAACCCCGTGGACAACCAGGACTTGTCCAGGTGATTCCAATGTTTGTGTAAATACAAAGGGTAATACATCACCATCTTCAACTAGTATCTTATCCAAAGTTTAATAGAAGCTCATCTTCAACTAAATGTGTGTGTAAATACAAAGGGTAATAGATCATTGACAAGGATCAATGATCTATTAGCTCAAATGCTTGTGTAAATGAGGCTTTGACATGAAATATTGATGTTGTTTATCAGTTGTTCTCATTGAATGACCAACCAACATGTTGCTCTCCAAACCATTGAGTGGATGCCTATGGTAAGAGATCATGTAAACTCTTTTATGTAAGTGAAGGTTTTTTCTAGTATGTAAACTCTTTTATGTCTATATTAGACTTTATTATCCAAAATGAAGTATTCGTTATAATTATTCCTTTAGTCAAAGGGTCACTACAATTGCAAAACAACACCAAAGTGGGAGATGGTTCATTTTTGAGCAATTTACTATGATAAGAGTATGGTTTGGAAGAGAAAACATATCAAAAGTGAGTGCTGAATTTGGTTGTTCTAGAGACTGAAAAAAGTGAAATTCAGTCAGTTGCTGACTAAAACGCCAAGCATATTACATTAAATGTTGATCGGATGAATTTCAAGGAAAAACCAAATCTACACAAGTGTATCTATTTTTGAGGTTGAGGGAATGACTACAGTGAATATACTACCTATGTTTCACTGTTTGTTTTCTATTTGTTTTGCTATATTAATGCAGATTTTCCATAACATATTACAATGTAATGTCATAACATATTACAATGTAATATGTCATAACATATATTACTATATAACATATTACTATGTAATTATATGTTACATTGTAACATATTATTTCCTATCAGCCTTGTCACACCCCGAGAATCAAACCTTCATAAGGTTTGACTTCTGCAAGTTCTTGGCAAATACAATGCACCAACAGTTTTTAGATTTTAGGGGTACCAGGTCATTCAGGTATCGGTCTCACTTGATCCATATGTTAATCCATCAAAACTACTTACATTTGAGTTATTTTAATTCTAGGATGGTGAATGACCAGCCAACATGTTGCTCTCCCAAACATTGAGTGGTTGCCTATGGTATGAGAACATGTCACCAGTGAAGGTTATTTGTAGTTTGTAAACTCTTTTATGTTTATATTAGACTTTATTATCCACAATGAAGTATTCGTTATAATTATTCTTTTAGTGATCCAGGTGGATATTGGTGGCCACCCACCTATTCCACTTGGACCCCCACCATTGTTTCTTTCATTTTTTCAATTTCCGCACAATTTACTATTTTTAGCAGTTTTTCGGGTCCTGAACTTCCTGAGTCGTTTTGAGGCCCTAAACGCCGTTTTTTGAGAAAATGGGGAGCAACATGGATCGTAGATCCATGTTACTCACCCAAAATTTGTAGTCCTTAGATAGATCTTTCTAACGGGGTATTGAGCACGTCAAACAGAGATCGTATGCCAAAGTTACGTCCCTGGGAAGTTGATGTAACAATTTGCCCAAACGGGGCCCATAGTCTTGGTGTTTCATCTCCTAGGGTTAGGTCTTTGGATGTTTAGGGTTTTCCATTGTTTCTCAATAATAATAGGACTTTGAGCTTCATTGTAACATAGTTCAGAGGCCAGTAGCCACCACATCTCTTCTCAGAGATAAGCTACCAGCGCCCTAGCTAATTTATTTCCATTCTGTCTGTAAGCATATTTCAGTCATTTGTTATTAATGAAATGAAGTCTTATTTCCGTTGCATCTTTGCGTTTATGTGTATTTATGTATTTCATTGCGTTCCTACATAAATCTGGATCAGTGGTATCAGAGTGGTTTGCTCGTTCTCGATCCTTCTTTGCATGTCCCCAACGAGGTCGGGGTATAAGGAGTTGGGGCTTGATCTGGTTGAACCTTTGCAAGATCAGCCTCGCAAACCCCGATGACCGCCCATGGGGGAAGAAAAGAAAGATGAGGGAGCGAGAGATCCTATCAAAATGTTGCTCGAGGAGACCCTCGAGAAACAAAGGAACGTGATGATGGACAACTTTGCCCAGATCCTTCAACGGATTCCCACTGACGGCGTATCTACATCCAACAACCACTCTAGAGGCTCCACTCCTTTTAAGGTACAAGTAAGCTTTGAAATTCCCATATTTGAGGGCCAAATAGATACAGATGTCGTAGATAGATGGTTGAATCTGTTAGAAGGATATTTCTCGGTTCATGACTTTTTCGATTGAGAAATGATTATTTTTTCACTCCTCAAAGCTGCCCCCCATGTCAACGACTGGTGGGAAACCTATTGGGAGCAACAGGGTGAGGGGGAACCCTCTCTGTTCTCAGTCACACCCACTTGGAATTCTTTTTGAGACACCATCAGGGAACAATATTATCCCGTGGGGAGCTATGAGGACAAATACATACAATGGACTACACTGCGCCAACAAAGGGACCAAGATGTGCATGAGCTGACGAATCTGTTTCATACCCTACGCAAAAAGTTGGGTATCAAAGATTCAGAGAAACATTTGGTGTTAAAGTACCGCAGTTTTTTGCACAGATACACTCAGGAGGAAATGTAGTTCCTCGATGTCTCCTCAATTGGTGTGACATACCGATATGATGCCAAGATTGAGCAGAAGTTTAAAAAAAAGAAGCGAGACTTTGGGTCTGCGAATCAGAAGCAAGGGAAAGGTACCCCCAAAACACAAAACAAAGGACCAAGCCAAGGCGAGGCGACCCAGGAAAACCCACCAAAGCCGCAAGAAAATAACAACACCATGAAGCCAAAAAAGGACACAGGGAAGTGGCGTGAGTTCCATAAGAGCTCCACCCACAACACAAGTGAGTGTCGGGCCAAGTAGTCACTGGTAGCCGAGTTGAAGGCTTCAGAATCGGATGCATGCTTCGACTCTGAACTAGAACCCGACAAGGGGAATGACAGGGGGAAACAAATTATTGATGCAGAGCCCAACGCCACCATTTCCACCACGAAGATCCAGAAGGAGGAACCAGAAGACCCAGAAGAGGGAGAGCGTCTCTTCCATTCCAAGATGTGGGTAAAGGGTTCCCCATTGCAGTTCATTGTCGACAACGGGAGCCAGAAGAACCTCATCTCGGTAGAGGTCGTGAAGCGACTGGGCTTGTCGACCACAACACACCCACAACCATACACCATCGGGTGGTTTCACCAAGGATGGGACCTTCGCGTCAGCCAACAATGTCGCCTTCCCTACAACATCAAGCCCTTCACATATGAGGTATTATGTGACATTGCTCCTCTTGATGTTTCTAATGTATTATTAGGCCAACCGTACTTGTGAGAACGACATGTTGTGTATGAGTCCAGGCCTTGTGTTGTTATTATCACTTTGGGCAATAAGTTGTACAGGATACCGGATATAGCACCGCCTACCATCATCTCTTTGGTTACTGCAAAACAATGTAGTAATCTCATTTCCAAAACCAGGAAATTTGTTTTCCTGATGATCCACCCTTAGGGAAAGAAGAAGACCGTGGCCATGACCTCCAGACAGAGCCCCTCTGCACAACAACAACCGATGGATAAGGTCGTGGAGGAGTACGAGTACATCTTCACCTCCCCTGCAGGGGTGCATCTACACTACTAGGTCATACACCCCATCGATCTAACCCCAGGTGCGTCGCTGCCCAATGGACCAATCTATCCATATTTATGAGAGGAACAAAAGGAATAACAGACTGAATCAATAACACAGAGATACGAAGAACAACAAAAGATAGTCAATGAACAATAACTTCTATTGAATAAATAAAATAGGTTGAAACTGTAAAATTGCAAAACTAAAAACAACTTGCTCGAATGGTGGTAGCTATCTCTGAGAAGAGTGTGGCCTCTACGCGCATTTGTATGAGTAGAATGATTACAATGAGGATCCAGGGGCCTTTTTAACATTACTCATGAATGCAAAAACCCTAGACATCTAAAAACCTAACCCTAGGATATGAAACACCAAAATTTATGTGGGCCGTGATTGGTAAGTTGGTACCTCAACTTCCCGGGGTCGTAACTTTTGCATACGACTTCCTTTTTAGGCGCGTGATAGCCCATTGGGAAGGTATTTTCAAGAAATACACATTATGCCGTCAAACTCTGACCTAGTCTACAGTTTGACTGTGACAAGACAAAAAAAACTGTTTAGGGCCCCAAAATGACCCTGGAAGTACATAAAGATGTACTAACATGAAAACTTCCAAAATAAGTAAGTTGGATTAGGTAGGCGGCCACCAATCTCCACCTCGAATCTATGTAGGACTTCAGACAACCCTAAAAGTGTAGAACCCACATTTACAAAGAATTACAGAAGAACATGCTGAACTAACAACTGTCAAGAGGAGCCAGTTGGAATAGGTGGGTGGCCACCAATATCCACCTAGATTAGTGAGGGAGGAAAGTCGATAATATTTTTCATGAGAAATTGAATGAAGCAAATCATAAGTATCTTATTTATGATCTTGAGTTTTATGCTATTGTGCATGCACTAAAACATTGGAGTAATTATCTCTTACCAAAGGAGTTCATATTGTATACAAAGCATCAACCACTAAAGTGTACCCACAACCAAGGGAAGTTGAAACAAAGGCATATGAAATGGGTTGAGTTTCTACAAAATTACACACTAACTTTGAAGCACAAGTCCAAGAAAGAA
>ML835025.1:45901-56899 GCA_009831015.1 Picea engelmannii
CATTGTGCAACGGTTCTACACTCCTAAAATCTCCGATGAGTGAAATCCCGATGCCTCCCAGAACGCCGACACGTGTCCTGCCGAGATCAACGGCTAGGATACATTCTCTGCACACTAGAGTTTAGCTCCGGTGCAACTCTTCCCGATCCAACGGTTTACGGGGTTTCTACTCCAGATCTAATGGCTCAAAACACTTCCTCGCGCGCCTACCCCTGCGCAGCTTCTCTAGATCCCACGGCTGACGGGTAATTGGACCGAGATCTAACGGTCTAGATTCGTTCATTTGGGTCTTGGAGTTTACGATCCAAAATTATCGTTGCTCACAATGATAGAGGACAGAGGGGTCAAGGTATGTAACACCTTCGTTACTCCTGTCAATCTAATGGTCGCGAATGACTATGGGTCCTCCAACAAGATCTCATCCGTCGACTTATTACATCTCGCAACACTACAAGCTTGGAACCTTAATAGGATCGTTCTGCATCGTACAGGGTTAATAAGGCCTGTGCATTCGAGTCCTTGTTCTGGGTTCTTGGTGAACCTTTCTAAGGAGGGAACCTCTGAGAAGAGATTCCTACCGGGGCATTCCCGGAAGCAGTTAAAGGGAGACAGCTTCCCGAGAACGGCTGGGCATGGTTGACTTCATTTTATCAACGTAAGTTTTGCACGGTTTACTCGGTATTAAGCATATATCAACTCATTCACAACAAGCACTACGCGGACATCCCCATGCTGAAACCATTTACAATTTCACAACTCTATGAGCCAATATCTATTCCTCATTATCAATTACTGCACCGATATTCTTACACAGGAAACATTTACAATTACACAAGTCTATGAGCATATGTGCCAGCATATAAATGTCAAAATGCAATGTAAGCAAAATACTTATCAAAATAACTTCAGCAATGGAAGCAACTGCTGAGAGGGGTGCTCGTTTCCACCCAACCGTAGGCGTAGCGACTCCTACTGGATTTACCACTAGCCACCCCCGAGCTGAGACCACGGTGTCCTGAGACCTGCGTCTCTCCGTCTGTCAGTGCCCAGGAGCAAGGATTGCAATTCCTTCCCTCTGCGATCACTCACTCTGCTTAGAAATTGCGAGAGTTTCCCCTCGCGTCCACGCCCCCTCAAATCGTTTCAGCCATACGCCTTATCCTCTCCCGAGGTTGCGTGTGGCACGATTACCCTTGCGCTGGTCATTCATGATGGCTCTGCGGATAGGCGGTTCACCTCCCCATCCCTCATCAAGCCATCAACCTACCAGCCTGCAAGGCATTTATTTCAGGGCTAGCGAGCCGCTTTTGGTTCTCCGGGCCAGTGGAGTCCAAATACGGTGTTAAATTCTCGGCGGAAGTTAATGCCCCTTTTTCAAGGTGCCCTCCACCACCATCATGGTCTCTTTTCCGCACATCCCCTCTCAACAGTTCTGCAATAAATTCAAACTGTCATTTACATTCATTGACCTTTTTCTGCAGGTCCATTTACATCACATATTCATATTTATAAGTTTTTCCATAGTCCTTGGCCAGTTCAGTTATATTTACAATTTGGGGGAAACAGGGTGTTACACTTTTATGTCTATATTAGACTTTATTATGCAAAATGAGGTATTCATTATAATTATTCCTTTAGTCAAAGGGTAACTACAATTGCAAAACAACACCAAAGTGGGAGACTGGTTCCTTTTTTAGCAATGTACTATGATAAGAGTATGGTTTGGAAGAGAAACCATATCAAAAGTGAGTGCTGAATTTGGTTGTTCTAGAGACTGGAAAAAGTGAAATTCAGTCAGTTGCTGACTAAAATGCCAAGCATATTACATTAAATGTTGATCGGATAAATTTCAAGGAAAAACCAAATCTACACAAGTGTATCTATTCTGGAGGTTGAAGGAATGACTACGGTGAATATACTACCTATGTTTCACTGTTTGTTTTCTATTTGTTGTGCTATATTAATGCAGATTTTCCATAACATATTACAATGTAATGTCATAACATATTACAGTGTAATATGTTATAACATATTACAGTGTAATATGTTATAACATATTACAGTGTAATATGTTATAACATATTACAATGTAATTATATGTTACATTGTAACATATTATTTCCTATCAGCCTTGTCACACCCCGAGAATCAAACCTTCATAAGGTTTGACTTCTGCAAGTTCTTGGCAAATACAATGCACCAATAGTTTTTAGATTTTAGGGGTACCAGGTCATTCATGTACCGGTCTCACTTGATCCATATGTTAATCCATCAAAACTACTCACATTTGAGTTATTTTAAGTCTAGGATGGTGAATGACCAACCAACATGTTGCTCTCCCAAACATTGAGTGGTTGCCTATGGCATGAGAACATGTCACCAGTGAAGGTTGTTTGCAGTTTGTAAACTCTTTTATGTTTATATTAGACTTTATTATCCACAATGAAGTATTCATTATAATTATTCCTTTAGTGATACATGTGGATATTGGTGGCCACCCACCTATTCCACTTGGACCCCCACCATTACTTCTTTCAGTTTTTCAGTTTCCACACAATTTACTATTTTTAGCAGTTTTTCGGGTCCTGAACTTCCTGAGCCTTTTTGAGGCCCTAAACGACACTTTTTGAGAAAACGGGGAGCAACATGGATCACTAATCAATGTTTCTCACCCAAAAGTTGTATTCCTCAGATAGATCTTTCTAACGGGGTATTGAGCACGTCAAACAGAGATCGTATGCCAAATTTACGTCTCTGGGAAGTTGATGTAACAATTTACCCAAACAGGGCCCATAGTCTCGACGTTTCATCTCCTAGGGTTAGGTCTTTGGATGTTTAGCGTTTTCCATTGTTTCTCAATAATAATAGGCCTTTGAGCCTCATTGTAACATAGTTTAGAGGCCAGTAGCCGCCACATCTCTTCTCAGAGATAAGCTACCAACGCCCTAGCTAGTTTATTTCCATTTTGTCTGTAAGCATATTTCAGTCATTTGATATTAATGAAATGAAGTCTTATTTCCATTGTATCTCTGCGTTTATGTTTATTTATGTATTTCATTGCGTTCCTACATAAATCTGGATCAGTGGTATCAGAGTGGTCTACTCGTTCTCGATCCTTCTTTGCATGTCCCCAACGAGGTCGGGGTATAAGGAGTTGAGGCTTGATTTGGTTGAACCTTTGCAAGATCAGCCTCACAAACCTCGACGACTGCCCATGGGGGAAGAAAAAAAAGATGAGGGAGCGAGAGATCCTATCAAAATGTTGCTCGAGGAGGCCCTCGAGAAACAAAGGAATGCGATGATGGACAACTTTGCATAGATCCTTCAACGGATTCCCACTAACGATGCATCTACATCCAACAACCACTCTAGAGGCGCCACTCCTTTTAAGGTACAAGTAAGATTAGATAGATGGTTGAATATGTTAGAAGGATATTTCTCGGTTCATGACTTTTCCGACCGAGAAAGGATTATTTTTTCACTCCTCAAAGCCGCCCCCCATGTCAAGGACTGGTGGGAAACCTACTGGAAGCAACAGGGTGAGGGGGAACCCTCTCTGTTCTCGTCCGCACCCACTTGGAATTCTTTCCGAGATGCCATCAGGGAACAATATTATCCCGTGGGGAGCTATGAGGACAAATACATACAATGGACTACACTGCGACAACAAAGGGACCAAGATGTGCATGACCTGATGAATCTGTTTCATACCCTGTGAAAAAAGTTGGGTATCAAAGATTCAGATAAACATTTGGTGTTAAAGTACCCCAGTTTTCTGCACAGATACATTCAAGAGTAAATGGAGTTCCTTGATGTCTCCTTGCTTGGTGCGACATACCGATATGATGCCAAGATTGAGCAGAAGTTCAAAAAAAAGAAGCGAGACTTTGGGTCTACGAATCAGAAGTAAAGGAAAGGTACCCCCAAAACATAGAACAAAGGACCAAGCCAAGGCGGGGTGGCCCAGGACAACCCGCCAAAGCCTTAAGCAAATAACAACACCACGAAGCCAAAAAAGGACACGGGGAAGTGGTGTGACTTCCATAAGAGCTCCACCCACAACACAAGTGAGTGTCGGGCCAAGCAGTCACTGGTAGCCGAGTTGAAGGCTTTGGAATCAGATGCATGCTCCGACTCTGAACCAGAACCCGATAAGGGGAATGACAGGGGGAAGCAAATTATCGATGCAGAGCCCAACGTCATCGTTTCCACCATGAAGATCCAGAAGGAGGAACCAGAAGACCCAGAATAGGCAAAGCGTCTCTTCCATTCCAAGATGTGGGTAAAGGGTTCCCCATTGCAGTTCATTGTCGACAGTAGGATCCAGAAGAACCTCATCTCGGTAGAGGTCGTGAAGAAAATGGGCTTGTCGACCACAACACACCCACAACCATACACCATCTGGTGGTTTCACCAAGGAAGGGACCTCCGCGTCAGCCAACAATGTCACCTTCCCTACAACATCAAGCCCTTCACAGATGAGGTATTATGTGACATTGCTCCTCTTGATGTTTCTTATGTATTATTAGGCCAACCGTACTTGTGGAAGCGACATGTTGTGTATGAGTCCAAGCCTCGTGTTGTTATTATCACTTTGGGCAATCAGTTGTACAGGATACCGGAGATAGCACCACCTACCACCATCTCTTTGGTTACTGCAAAACAATGCAGTAATCTCATTTCCAAAAGCAGGAAATTTGTTTTCCTGATGATCCGCCCTCAGGGAAAGAAGAAGATTGTGGCCATGACCTCCAGACAGAGCCCATCTGCACGACAACAACCGATGGATAAGGTCATGGAGGAGTACGAGGACATCTTCACCTCCCCCGCAGGGGTGCCTCTACACTGCCAGGTCAAGCACCCCATCGATCTGACCCCAAGTGCATCGCTGCCCAATGGACCAATCTATCGACACTCTGTTATGGAGAATGACGAAATCAAGAGGCATATTTAGGAGCTTTTGCAGAAAGGTCACATTCGACTGAGTTCATCGCCCTGTGGGAGCTCGATAATGTTGGTGCAGAAGAAGGATGGGACTTGGAGACTCTTCATTGACTATCGAGCACTGAACAAAATCACTGTCCGGAATAGGTACCCGATCCCACAGATTGATGACCTTCTGGACCAACTCAAGGGGGCAAAATATTTCAACAAGATTGACTTGAAGTTTGGGTATCACCAGGTACCAATCGAACCCTCTGATGTGTGGAAGACTACCTTCAAATCCAAGGAGGGCCTTTTCGAATGGTTGGTCATGCCTTTTGGGTTGACGAATTCCCCTGCAACCTTCATGAGGCTAATGGGCGAAATATTGCGACCATTCACCAACTCATTTGTAGCGGTGTACCTAGATGACATTCTGATCTTCAACCAGACTTGGGAAGAGCACCTCCACCACATCTGACAGGTCCTCCAAACACTGCGGAAACACAAGTTGTGTGCCAATTTGGAGAAATGCACTTTTGGCATGACCCAGGTTCAGTATCTGGGCTACATTATTGATGAGCGGGGAGTGCATGTGGATCCAAGAAAGATCCAAGTCATTCGGGATTGGCCAGCCCCAACCACCCTAACAGAGCTCCACAACTTTTTGGGTCTTGCCAATTTCTACCGCAGGTTCGTGTTAGGATTTTCTCATATCACTTAGCCCTTGAGTCAAGTCACCAAGGGAGGAGTGAAAGAAAAATTCTTTTGGTCTGAATCTCAACAGAAGGCATTCAGGGAGTTGAATCATCGCCTCTTCTCTGCACCAGTACTCACATTAACAGACTTGCAACAACCATTTGAGATCGAGACAGATGCCTCTGATTATGCTATTGGGGCAGTCCTTACTCAACATGGGCATCCAGTGGCATATCACAGTGAGACACTTTCCGACACAGTCTGAAAGTATCCTACTTATGACAAAGAGATGTATTCCATTGTGCAGGCTTGCCGACAATGGAAGCATTACATTTTGGGAAAGGAAACGATCATCCACACAGACCATCGACTCCTGCAGTTCATACAGACACAAGGGAAGTTCCAGAATGATCACCATCAGAAGTGGTCCACATACCTACAATAGTTTCATTTGAACATTAAGTACAAGAAAGACAACACCAATAATGTTGTAGATTTCCTAGGCCGACCACCCATCGTGGCACTAACCACTGTGCTCAACTCTTGTGGGCACAAGACTTCTAATTCAATGCTTCTCTACACAAGTGTTCCAGAATTCGACCACACATACAATGCGCTCTTGGAGGGTAAGAAAGTTCCCAATTTTCACCTCCAGGATGCCTTGCTATGTCAACTGGGACACCTTTATGTTCCTTCAAGCGAGTGTGCCAAGATGATTTGGGAGGCGCACTACAGTCGGGTCATTGGGCATTTCGGGGTCGATAAAACCATGGGAGTATTGTAAAAGTATTTCTATTGGCCGAACCTTCGATAGGATGTCGGGAAGTACATCAAGTCCTGCACTTCTTGCGCCATTGCCAAACCGACCATCAAGAAGCAAGGCCTATATACTCCGCTTCCTACCCCCAATCGACCTTGGGAATCCATCTCTACGGATTACATGTCGGGCCTTCATTCTACTAAGCACGGTAATGACTGTGTTTTTGTGGTCGTCGACATATTCTCGAAGAAGTCCATTATGATGGCCTGCAAGAAGAATATCATAGCAGAAGCCATTGCTAAACTCTTCTTTCAACGAGTGTGGGTACACTTTGGGATCCCATAGTCTATCATCTCAGATCGGGAAAACAGGTTCCTTAGTACATTTTGGTCCAGCCTCTGGTCGATGTTGGACACTAAGCTCACCAAATCCACAACTTTTCATCCACAAATTGATGGCCAGACAAAGGTCGTCAATCGGATGATCGTACACATTCTGCGCATGTACAACTCAAAGCATCCACGCACATGGGATGAGAGCCTCCCCTATGTACAACACAACTACAACTGGGCTCTCCATAGCTCAACCAACCACAACCCCTTTAAGGTGGGCTTGGGATTCCAACCACTATGTCCCATTGACGTAGCCACGCCATTTGTGGCTACTCAGAAAGATTCAGCTCATGTCCAGTCTGAGGCTGACAAGGAAAACAACTTCATTGAGCACATTCAACACATCCGCCAACAGGTTCATGACATATTGGACAGAGGCAATGCTAAGTACAAGAAACGACATGATCAACATCGGGTGTTACACAACTTCCAGGTGGGCGATAAAGTGTGGCTACATTTGCAAAAGGAGCGCCTCGCTGGACCCCACCGCAAGCTTCGCCCGCTACGATATGGGACCTACACAATCAACAAGGTTGTAGGGGGCAATGCCTTTGAGCTCATCATTCCACCATTCCTTGGTCTGCACCCAATGTTCAATGTGGACCGCCTTTGGCCCTACTTTCCACCTCTACTAGACACATCCGACATGGCAGAACAACTCACACTAACAGAGTTAAATCCAGACTGCATGGAACAAGCCACAACTAATCAGATCATGGATACAAAGATAAATCACACCCGACAACAAAGGATACCGCTATATCGAGTTGTCAAAGCAGGCCAACTCCTTCACCAAGGCAAGTGGCTCACCAAGGACCAAGTTCAACAGAAGTTTCCTCATCTCAGGGAGGAACTCAACACAATGGGGACCATTGCTTCCTAAGGGGGGAGGAATGATCCAGGTGGATATTGGTAGCCACCCACCTATTCCACTTGGACCCCCACCATTGCTTCTTTCAGTTTTTCAGTTTCCGCACAATTTACTATTTTTAGTAGTTTTTCGGGTCCTGAACTTTCGGAGCCGTTTTGAGACCCTAAACGACGTTTTTTGAGAAAACGGGGAGCAACATGGATCATAGATCAATGTTCCTCACCCAAAAGTTGTAGTCCTCAGATAGATATTTCTAACGGGGTATTGAGCGCATCAAACATAGATCGTATGCCAAAGTTACGTCCCTAGGAAGTTGATGTAACGATTTACCCAAACGGGGCCCATAGTCTTGGTGTTTCATTTCCTAGGGTTAGGTCTTTGGATGTTTAGGGTTTTCCATTGTTTCTGAATAATAATAGGCCTTTGAGCCTCATTGTAACACAGTTCATATGCCAATAGGCGCCACATCTCTTCTCAGAGATAAGCTACCAGCGCCCTAGCTAGTTTATTTCCATTTTGTCTGTAAGCATATTTCAGTCATTTGTTATTAATGAAATGAAGTCTTATTTCCGTTGCATCTCTGCGTTTATGTGTATTTTTGTATTTCATTGTGTTTCTACATAAATCCGGATCATTTAGTCAAAGGGTCACTACAAATGCAAAACAACGCCAGAGTGGGAGACTAAATATGTATGTTTATAAATTATTTAATAGTGTCTAAATATGTATGTTTATAGTATATTTATTAAATTTAAATATGTATGTTTTAAAAAATTTCAATTGTATGTATATTTTACAAATATTCCTTTACAAATTATAAGATAGACAATAATGTACAACAAGGAATTCCAGAATCAACAATCTATAAAATAATATTTATAACTTATGATACTCTAATATTACATATGTAAAAATGGATTTATAAATTTAATTCCTAAAGATTTGTAATTTTTATAAATTAAAAAACGTTTGAAATAAAAACTTGGATAGTTTGAAATTTTTATGAAATTTTTATAAAATACAAAACGTTTGAAATGACTGTGACTTGGCAGAGGTGATCATCAAAACACTAAGATTATTAAGGTAATTCGTTGGGAGAAATAAATAACCAAAAACACAGAGGTGATATTAAAAACACAAAGAGTATTAAGTTGTTCGCAGAGATAAATTATTTGAAAACACAGGCGAAGATTTATCAATCCAAAATGCATGGATTGTCATTCAACTCAAAGGTTTATCAATCACAATGCAGAGTTTATCAATAAAAATGTAGAGATGTACCCAAGTTCAAGAAATTAAAAACACGGAGAGAAATCAAAGTTTTAATCAATCAAGCCGTAGAGGTACTCGCTCATAAGAAGGTGCAAAGACTAAACATTCAACCATGAATCAATCAACTCAGAGATAAGTAAGGGATAAACAACAAAGCAAATTCTTATCCTTCACTCATCATCCACGCACATAAAAGCAGGGCATTTGAATCTATAGGTATTTAAACACCGAAGTGACGACCGTCGATTCGGCTCCTGACCGACTTCTCAGGCACAGACTGATGACTAAAGGGATAAGGGACGGAAGATAAAAAAAAAATCTTTTCATAATAATCAATAAAACCCACACAGAGAAGTCATTGAAACCAGAAGTTGGGTTCGCCAAGGGATTGTCATTCAACTCAGAGGTTTATCATTCACAATGCAGAGTTTATCAATAAAAATGCAGATATGTACTAAAGTTCAAACAATTAAAAACGTAGAGAGAAATCAAAGTTTTAATGAATCAAGCCGCAGAGGTACTCGTTCATAAGAAGGCACAAAGACTAAACATTCAACCATGAATCAATCAACTCAAAGATAAGTAAGGGATAGACAACATGGAAAATTCATATCCTTCACTCATCATCCATGCACAGAAAAGCAGGGCATTTGCATCTATAGGTCTTTAAACACTGAAGTGACGACCATCGATTTGGCTCCTGGTCGATTGATCAGGCATGGACTGATGACTAAAGGGATAAGGGATGGAAGATAAAAACACAATATTTTCATAACAATCAATAAAACCCACACAGAGAAGTCACTGACATGAGAAGTTGGGTTCGCCAAGGGATTGTCATTCAACTTAGAGGTTTATCATTCACAATGCAGATTTTATCAATAAAAATGCAGAGATGTACCCAAGTTCAAGCAATTAAAAACGTAGAGAGAAATCAAAGTTTTAATCAATCAAGTCGTAGAGGTACTCATTCATAAGAAGGTGCACAAACTAAACATTCATCCATGAATCAATCAACTTAGAGATAAGTAAGGGATAGACAACATGACAAATTCTTATCCTTCACTCATCATCCATGCACATAAAAGTAGGGCATTTGAATCTATAGGTCTTTAAACACCGAAGTGACAACCATTGATTCGACTCCTGGCCGACTGCTCAGGCACAGACTGGTGACTAAAGGGATAAGGGACAGAATATAAAACCATAATATTTTCATAATAATCAATAAAACCCACACAGAGAAGTCATTGAAATTAGAAGTTGGGTTCGCCAAGGAAAATCAATTCAGAAAACCAATAAGCAAGGGGATTACAAATACAAGTTAATGATTTATTAATGGTAGGAATGATAAACTTATCTTTAAGCGCAATTTATTAAATTCCCTATAGTCTAGGACCATCCTTTGATACTTATCCTTCTTTTTTACTAAGATCACTAGAGAAGAGAATACATTATTGTTGAGACGCACGATTTCAACTTCTAACATGTCTTTAACCATTTACTTTGTCTCACTCTTTTGAGAGTATAGAAAGCAATAAAGTCTAGCAATGAGTGGATAACTACCCAAAATTAACTCAATAGCATGTTCATACTCTTTGAACATGGTTGAATCCACTAAGACCACATATATATTCCTTATAACATTTGTTTAAGATTCATTAAAAGTTCCCCAAATCCACTAAAAAACGTATTAGAACATTTCTTTAAGATTCCTTAAAAGTTCCCTATGGTTGGATCAACTAAGACCACATATAATGCAATGCATTAGAATCCCCAAAACAAAGAGTTTAATCTTCATAACATCACACACCCACTAATAACATCAACATGTTTTAATCACGACGAGGTGAAGGTCTTGCATGAACATGGATTATATGCCATTGATAAACTTCCCATTAACATTGTTTATGTCATTGAGTTTTTATCCTAATTCCTTTATTGTCATGTTACATGGGATGGGTATGAGGGTTGTTCGTATTCCTAATATAAATTAAGATGAAGTAGAGAAAATGTAATATTTGTGAGGCTTAGTTGGAGTTATAAATCTAGATAAAATATAGTCCTATAAGGTGGAAATT
>ML835026.1:26370-39909 GCA_009831015.1 Picea engelmannii
TCAGGTATTTGAGAGGTACTACTACACATGCATTATGTTTTGGAGGTTCAGACACTTTTCTACAGGGATATGTTGATTCAAATATGGTAGGTGATAAAGACAGCAGGAGGAGCACCACAGGGTATGTTTTTACTATAGGTGGAGCAGCAGTAAGTTGGATTTCAAAAATGCAAAAGGTTGTTGCACTTTCAACAACAGAGGCAGAGTATGTTGTTGCTATAGAGGCTAGTAAAGAGATGATTTGGTTACAAAGGTTTATGGAGGAATTGGGAAAGAAGTAGGAGAACAACAAGTTGTACTGTGATAGTTAGAGTGTCATTTACCTTGCAAAGAACTCAACCTTCCATTTGAATACTAGGCATATACAATTGAGGTACCACTTCATACAATCCACCTTAGAAGATGGAAAATTGAAGCTGGAAAAGATACACACTACCCAAAATCCTGCAAACATGTTAACAAAGGGAGTAACCAGGGAGAAGCTGAGTTCCTGCTCAGTTTCAGTTGGTCTTCAAGAATGAAGATGAAAATGAGAAATTTTCCAGGTCCAAGAAGGTTCAGATTCCAACATATACAACAGCGGTGGAGTTGTTGAGATCAATCTCCAAGTGGGATATTGTTGGTTGTGGAGCCTGATTATCTTCCTGATTTATAGGTCTTTTACTTTTAGTCGTGTTTATACCCCATGAAGTATTTACACCCCAGAAGTATGTACACTCTTCCACGTCGGGGAGTGTAGAGGGGGGGTACCCCCTCTACAGGGTCTGGGGGGCCTATCCCCTAGGCCGGGGGCAAGCGGGCCCCCAGTGGGGGTTCGGGGGTGAAGCCCCCGAATAAAAAATTGCCTAGTAAAAGTATATTGTAATTTCATTGTAAATATGGACCGTTCATTATAAGGTCGCAGATCTTATGTTAGAGATTATGTTAGGGTTTTTTTCCCTAGAAGGAAACCCTCTTTTATGAGGGAAATGTATCGTGGCTATGGATGGTGGTGAATATAGTATTTTGAGAGAGGATACTATGAGAGAAAGAAGAGGAAGTTACAACGGGTTTTGTTGTAGGTTGTATCCCTTCATTTGTTGGATAATAATAAAGGAAGGACCTGGAAATTTCCCTGGTGGACATAGCCCACACTGGGTGAACCACATAAATTTGTGTCTCTCTTTTATTGTGTGTCTTCTATGTTTTGTTTCTACATTTTTTTTTATTTTATTGCTCCGCGGTCCTGTTTTTCTAACAACTGGTATTAGAGCATAAGGTAACTTGTAGGAAAAGAGGGTTCCTAGTTTGAGTGGGAGAAATGTTGGAAGATGGAAAGTTTAGGGTCGAGAAATTTAACGGCAAAAACTACCAGTTATGGAAGATGCAGATGGAAGACTATTTATATCAGAAGGATCTATTCCTACCATTGAGCGGAGTAGCACAGAAGTCGGCAGCCATGAAGGGCGAAGAATGGGAGATTCTTGACAGAAAGGCTCTAGGAATGATACGGTTGAGCCTGGCAGTGTCGGTGGCTTTCAATATTTCGAAAGAAAAGACAACGAAGGGTTTGATGGATGTGTTGGCCAAATTGTATGAAAAACCCTCGGTGTCGAATAAGGTATTTCTAATGAAGATATTATTTAATATGAAGATCTCAGAAGGTGGGTTTGTTGCAAATCGTTTAAATAAATTTAATATGGTTACTAATCAACTAAGTTCTATAAAAGTGGACTTTGATGATGAGGTTAGGGATCTTCTAATCTTGTGCTCATTGCCAGAAAGTTGGAATGGCTTGGTCATGGTTGTAAGTAACTCTGTCTCTGGTTCAACTACTTTAAAATTTGATGATGTTGTTGGTGTTATCCTTAGTGAGGAAATGCGACGGAAAAGCACAGGTGAGACATAAGGAAATATTTTGAACATGGAAAACAGGGGAAGACAAAAGGATAGAGGAAAGGGCTCAGGAAACCAAAAAAAATCTAGGAAGGGCAGATCCAAATCCAAAATTGGAAATATAGAGTGCTGGAATTGTGGGAAGAAAGGACGTCTGAAGAAATACTGCAGAGCTCCAAAGAAACAAAGAGATGGACAGCAGGAGAGAAATCAGGAAACAAATGTAACAGGTGATGTGTTACAAGATGCTTTGATTCTTTCTGTAGATAATATTTCTGAGTCTTGGGTAGTAGATTCAGGAGCTTCATTTCATGCCACACCCCATAGGAAACATTTTCTAGATTATGTTCAAGGTGATTTTGGACAGGTTCATTTGGGTGATAATAAACCATGCAAAATTATTGGAATGGGAAAGGTAAAATTAAAGCAACGAAATGGAAACCAATGGTTGTTGAAAGAGGTAAAACATGTTCTAGATTTAAGTAAAAATCTGATTTCAACAGGGCAGTTGGAAAGTGAAGATTTTATATCCATATTTACAGATAAGACATGGAAGGTCATCAAAGGATCATTGGTGATAGCAAAAGGAGAGAAGGTAGGTACATTGTATCTATGTACTGGTAATACTAACTCTTCTATATCTTTAGCTTCTACATGAGTGGATACAACAATATGGCATCATAGACTGGGACACATGAGTGAGAAGGGTATGCAGATCCTTCACAAAAGAAATTTGTTGCCAGATATTAAACAAATTGATTTGGACTTCTGTGAGCATTGTGTTTATGAAAAACAAAAGAGAGTCGGATTTCTCAGAGTTGGAAAAGAAAAGAAGAATGAAAGGTTAGAGCTTGTGCATACTGATGTATGGGGACCAACTCAAGTATCATCTCTTGGTGGCTCTCATTGTTATGTTACTTTTATTGATGATGCAACTAGAAAAACTTGGGTTTAGTGCGTTCGACAAAAATATGATGTTTTTGATACTTTTAAGAAATGAAAAGATTTAGTTGAGAATGAGACAGGAAAAAGTTTGAAGTGTCTCAGATAAGATAATGGAGGTGAATATTGCAGCAAGGAGTTTGATGATTACTGTTTATACCATGGGATTCGTATTGCGGCTATGGTTAATGGTGAATATTGTATTCTGAGAGAGGAGACTGTGAGAGAAAGAAGAGGAAGTTACAATGGGTTTTGTTGTAGGTTGTATCCCTTCATTTGCTGGATAATAATAAAGGAGGGACCTGGCAATTTCTCTGGTGGACGTAGCCCACACTGGGTGAACCACGTAAATTTGTGTCTCTCTTTTATTGTGTGTCTTCTATGTTTTGTTTTATTTTATTGCTGCATGGTCCTGTTTTTCTAACAACTATCACATTTTAAGAGATTTAGATATATCTTTGAGGCCTAATTTTCTGATAAAGCTACAAGAAATACTCTGTTTTGTTTTTACTTGTTTTAGTATTTTTCTTGAAGAGAGGTTGCAGAACATCTGGAGAGGAATTTTTAAAACAAAAAGAGGTTTTGTTGGGAATGTTCCCCTTAACAAAAACCTCTCTCAGTTTTTACACAACAATCACATTTTAAGAGATTCAAATTTATGTTTGAGGCTTATTTTTCTGCGATTTCATAATAAATAATTTCTTGTTTTAGTCTGTAATTTTGGGAGAGGTTGCAGAACAACTGGTGATGAAATTTTGGAAACAAAAAGAGGTTTTTGTTGGGAACTATTCCCTTCACAAAAGAATCTCTCATTTTTTACACATATATCACCTTTTGAGAGATACAAAGAGATTTTTGGACCCTATTTTGCAGGCATTTTCTAGATTTATTTTCCTAAAAAATCTCATGGACAATAGTTGACAAGCCACCTCATCAATTTGAATTGGAGATCAGATTGGATCTTCTTCTTGATTATTTGAAACAAGAAACTAAATATATATGAGGAGGTTTTCAAATCCATTTCTTTTGGATCTTGATAATTATGTATTGTTCTATATAAACTCTGTAGAAGGAGAAGTTTAGGGTGGAAAAATGGGAGATCCAGAGGACTTATTTTGAAACTTCTTGTAAGGCATTATTGTTCTATTTGAAACTTAATAGAAAAGGAATATGGATGGTTAGACAATCTTTTCTACTCTGTTTTTCTTTCTTCATGCTTGAGTTCATTATTCAAATTGCAATGCATTTGTTTCTTGATTGTTAATTAATATAGTAAAGAATTTGTTGTGGATATTATTTTCAAGTTTTGATTTCAAGCTGATGGTCTTGTTTCTTTATCATATCCCGAGACAAGAATTTATGTGAAGTTGAAAAATTGAAGGCTTCATCCTCTCTTTTTCTTATTGGTCTAATCTATCTATGTGACTACCTTTTAATCAGTCAATGAGATATACTATGTTATGATTTTGATTTTCATATTATGTTATAACCTTGAGCCATTTTTCAACCACCTTATTCAAGAAACCAAATCATAAAAATCTTCAAAACACTTTGCAATAAACTGATGATTCCCTAGCTTTCCCCCTCATAGTCAAGTGAAACTTTAGGGACTAATAGTAACACAGGTACATTTTGTCCATAAAGTGGGTTATGGAATCCAACCTAATGTTTCCCCCCAAGTTGAGGTTGTCCCCCAATCTGATGTTTTCCCCCAAATTGAGGTTGTCCCCCAGCTTGAGGTTAACCTCCAATAGGAATTTGGAAACCAGAAGTGATAGAAAAATTGGTGGCTCCCATTGGATTGGAGCCACTAGGGTCAGGGTGATGAGATCCTCCTAACAAGTGTGGAGGAGGAATGTAAGGCACTTCGAAGAGAATCTGGGTAGGCATAGGAACAAACTAACTCACGGTGTTGTACTATGGAGGAACTAAAATTCCAAACCCTCCAAATGGAATATGGGTCAGGATAGAAACAAAAGTATTTAGGGCTTTATACCCAGGGGGAAGCGATGGATTTGGTCTAGGTGGAAGTGGTGTTCCAATTGGAACTTGGATGACAACCAAATTTATGGTAGAAATTGTGGTAGCTTGTGGGACCATAATAGAATGGGCCATCTGGAGAGGAAGGATCGAGTGATAGTCAACCAACAACTGGTCTGAAATGGTGGTGACACTACTGGTAGTACCAATAAAATGGTCTAAAGGTATTGTATAGGTAACATACGTCTCAAGCATTTGCGATGCCATAGGTTGATCAGGACTCGCTCCTAGGTTTTCGTAAAGGTCACTTATTGTCAAAGGGATGGAACTAGGATTAGAAGTTTCGACAATGTGAGTCGGGGTCCTAAATTGTTTAGTCTGAAAAGGTGGATCCTCTACTCTAGATCCTACGTTAGGTCCAATAGGTAGCCCAGTACTTTCAACAACAACAATTTATCCTGATGAATTCATCCAGGGAAATTGTGTGTCTTGTATACTAATCAATAATGGATTTGGTGGGAGTCGGAAAGCCTCTAAGGAATCTGAAACAATTCGAAATCCTTCCAAAGAGTGTGTGATTCCAACTTCATAAGCTACTTCGTTATTGACTACTCCCTCAAGAGAGCCTTCTGGTGAGTTAGGAGGCAAAGGGAGATAACCTTTCGGATCTTCTGGGGATAGCCCTTGCATCCTACGTGAACGATGAAGGTCAATGTTGGCTGAACTAAGTAAAGAAAAAAATAAATCTATGGCCAGCTAGAGAAACAAAACAACACTCGCTAATAAAATCTAGAAATCAAACCATGCAAACAAACCTTCTTATTTAGAAGTCACTAGTTGGTGATGCAAACCAATGTCGCAAAATCAAGACAAGAAGGGGTTCAGATAGAGCAGGTGGAAAAGTTACGTTGACGACCTACTTAACGGACTTACACCTTGGTGCAAGATTCCACACATAATCGTGGGTATACCCTCCAAGGAGCCCGAGTGAGTTTAGCCAACGTCGATTCTAGGTACCGTGAATACTTTCCCCTCCACAGTAACCTCGTGTAAAGACCCTAGAGATATAGTATACTAATGTTACCAACTACAACAGTGATTCTTGGGGAAACAATCGATAATCTGATCCACACGCAAATGAAGGGTATCTAGCCCGAAATAAACTTGAAAGACTTTCACTCATAATTGTGGGTATACCTTCAAGTGACCCCCAATAAAATGTGCAATCTTTACACGAAGAGAAATAAAGCAGGATGAGTAACTCTGCCAGTCTTAATGTGACCTCAGGTTTGACCCTTGTGAGAGAAGGGCTTCCCAAGACAAAATGTAGCAATTGGATTTGAGCTCTCCCTATCACAAGATACTATTGTGTGTTTTGATGCTTTGGAGAGTGTTCCTTGCAACCTATTCCAAAGTGCTATCCTAGCTAATGTTGGTGAAAAACATCCCTAGAAAATAAAAGTTACTAATAAATTTTAAATTTACGCTGTTTTTTACAGGCTGTTGTTTACTCAAAAGGGAGATGAAAATGAAAATGATGAAGTTGTGATCTTGACCCAATAAAATTCAAAAAGAGATGAATGTGCAATTTTCAATTCAATGAACTCTAATTAAAGTAGGGAGAAGGTATCCTTTTGAAGTACAACAAGCTACAAATTGCAATTTCTTAATTTTGAATGAACACAATTCGAAATAATCATGAACTACAAAATTTTCCAATTATTCTCTTTAACAAATATTTTGAATGCAAGAATTTTGTTATAAGAGATTACTAAACATAATAAATGAATTCAATTCTTCCTTTGCAAAACAAAATCAGAGATGTAATGATGAAAGGAAAATGTAACCCAAGAAAATGAAGACACTCTCAACACAATTCCCAAATCAAACTCGTAATATAGACAAAAATGAAAAAGACAAGAAAACCTTTTGTCACATGCAAGCAAAAAGTGTTTGTTAATCAACAAACAATCTAAAAAATAAAATGAATCCAAAAATTCATACAAACTAAAGACCCCTTTTCAACCAAGCACCCAGATCAAGATCTGAGATTATATCCTCGTGACAATGATCACAAGAAAAAACTTGCAAAATGCAAAGAAATACTTTCAATCACTAAAAACCAATCAAGAGCAAGCTTTAAACTCATAGATCAATCAAACATGGTAATTACAAGTTCACCCCAGGTGACTAAGGAAAAACTAGGAGGGAAAAAGATAAATTGGCTCACTCCAATAAAATCTATAGGAGTCATTACAGGATGGGTATGGGACATAGTGTGACGAGAACAGGTTGTCGTAGGCTGCTAGCAGAGCACAGTGCGACGTTGTTGCATTGGTATGGTCAAGAAGAGTGCGAAGTTTAAGGGTCATCGCAGGATGTCAATGAGACACAGTGCAACGATATCCATGAATGAAGAAAAAATGGGAGAAAAACAAAAAATCCAATGGAACCTCTAGACCCAGGGAGTCCATATGGATCACCCACAAACTCAAGGAATGAAATTTAACATAGGAAGGTAGGATAAAGGAGAATGGGAATAAAAATATCAAAATGCGGTCGTATCCTTGGGATGGTCTCCAATTTTATTATGAGACTTATCGGTAAATGAAGACATAAACAAATCTCCCTAGATCCACCTAGATCTAGAACAAAATAGAACAAAATACAATGCTTTCCATAAGCTCTAACCATTGAGTTTACTATTTAACAAGAGATGGGAAACATACCATTTAAATATCACTTTCTCTTCTCATTGTCATCCTATCTCCACCTCTATGCTCCTGTGATATTGAATCTACAAGGGAACACAATCCAACCAAAGTGAAAGAAATATAATATACTCAAAGAGAACCTATGTATGTGATCAAGGAATCATACAATAAAACAAAGCAATTTTTATAGGAAAGAAACATATCACTGTATCATATTAAAATGATAATGGAGATTACAACCAAAGCCTTGATGTCACAAGGTCCCCTCTCAATGGCCCTTTGCTCCAACACACACACTTTCTCCAACCTTGAATGAAGAATATCCACAATGACTTGATGAAATGAAATGAAACCCTCAAGTATGAACTGAAGTAGAATTCCTCATCCAATTCTCAGCCTATTCAACCTTCATTAACCTTAGCCTTTTCCATGAGAAATCTCTCTTTATATAATGTGAGGGAGATATGGTTGAAGAGATTAGGATGATCCCACCAAATCAGGGAAGTGAGTAAGATCCCAACCATACAGATGCCACCTCACCTTCTAGAAGATCCCTTCTATAACTTTCATGAAACTTGTCCTTTTCTTAGTCTTTTAACATCGTCGCACCCTATCTATAGAGAAGCCTGCAGAGACGTTGCATCCTAGCTTTAGATCCGGGGGCAATGATCATGCATCGTCGCACCTTGTGTATAGTGCAACCTGCAACAACCTTCCTTAATAGGGTTTTTGAGAAGAGAAATTCAATCACTTTCCTCATGAAGAAAGGCTCTTTTTGGGAACATGAACACATGTTGTCAATGGATCACTGGGGTGACCAAATTAAGGTGTAACACATATTTTAATATATTTGATCTTATAAAAGGAGATTCATCAAACACTACATCTCTGTCCATGATGATTTTGTGGGTATCAGGATCCCACAGTCTACACTCCTTAACATCATCACCATATCAAAGATATACCTATTTGATCTAGGTCTTATCATAGACTGCTGATAAAATCATAAGCATCACATTAATTACCAGATGAACTTTTCATATGTCTTCCTAAATCTTCCTCTTTGGTGACCGATTTACCAGATAGAACAACCACTTTTGTCCATAACTATTGTTGCAACTTGGAATTACTGAACATTCCTATTTGATCCCAACTTCCTTGCAATACTTTCCAAGTTCCATGGATATGAACTTACATTTATCATATATTCTCAAACACTTGATTGACCTGCCAACACATCAACCTTTCTACAAACCCACCTTTCTAAACTGGACACACTGCTCCACCTTGAACTTTGCATTTGAACAACTTCGACCAAATTCGGTCAAACCAACCAAGTAAAATTTCACCTCTTACCTCCAGGCCCATTTACAATGGATTTCACCAAGCCTTTTATAGGATTCATTGCATGCAATCCATGGAAACAATACCATGAGATACCCAAAATACATGGACCCCAAAAACCACCTGCTTTGACCTAAACATAGATTTAACTCATTAACTCTTTCAGCGAGTCAAGGTTAACCCAACATACATGCTCCCCCCACATATTCAATCTACCTAAATCTATGTCTAGAATTTTCATAGGTGACCCGATAAACTAGGGATACACATGCCTATCCATGTCTTACATACATATTCCCATTTACATGCAATCAATAATTTCTACAAGTCGAAAGTAAATACAAATTTTTTTTTCACGGTGACTCAACCATCACCGCCCTGCACCTTCTATGTGAATACAGGTGGAGAGAAACAAAACACAGACAAAACTTCATCAACCATACCTATAGTTGTATTTTCTTCTTTTGTGGAGTCTTCTTTGGATTCTTGCTGTCTATTCCAACAATCCTTCTTGAGATGCCCATATTTTCCAAAAAACCAACATTTTGCCTTACCCTTACTGTCTTTTGACTTAGACTTGGTTGTACCTTTCTGATCTTGCCCTCCTTCTATAGATTGACCTATGACCACCATTGCTTCTGCTATTGAGGTTTCTTTACCAAATGCTTTCCATATCTCCTCAGACAACAAAGATCCCACAATGGTGTCATAATCAATGGCATGTGTTGTGTTAAACCACATGGTTGTGACCAGATGATCCCAGGCAACAAACACATTAGCTTAACTTCCTTGTCCTCATCTTCAAACTTTACTTCGATATTAGTTAATTGACAAATTAGAGTATTGAAGAAATTCAAGTGATCAGTAATTTTCGTACCTTCTTTCATCTACAAGCTATACAACTACCTCTTCAAGAATATTTTGTTTGACAAGTTCTTTGTCATATACAAAATCTCCAATTTGGTCCACAAACCTGCTTTTGTCATCTCTTCAACGACGTTAAACAACACTTGATCTTCCAATAACAAACGAATAGTACTGAGGGCTCTTGCATCCATATCCTCCCAGTCCTCGTCTTCCATGTTTGTCGGTTTCTTTGACTTTCATCCAATTCCTTTTGCAATCCTCGTTGCACAAGCAGGTCCCACAACTTAAGCTTACATAGCGCAAAGCTATTCTTACCACTGAATTTCTTCACCTCAAGCTTAGAACGCTGCACTTTCTCCATTAGCAGAAACAACCATCCAAACCGTAGTTTATAAAACTAAGTCTCTTTATAAAAGAATAACCTTATACTTCAAGATTGAACCTAAAACTAATGGTGAAAATGTTTTAAAAAATATTTAAAAAACCTTTTACCAAATACACAAAATTTCAACTCTTAAAAAACAATATTTAATATTCTCCCAATAAAAACTTGATATGGCATCCACCTTTCTTAAATAATATCCTACCTTTATTAAAACTCACCTCCACCTTTTTAAACATCAACTCACGACCATGTCCTTTTTGAATAAGACAAAAAAAAAACCTTCAAAACTTTAGTTTATACCATTCATACCATATCCCACATGAATTTTGTATTGGAATATCGACACTCCCCTATGGGTGGAAAGGGAGCACTACTTTTTAAATCAATGCTCTTGTAGTGTGGATGTCCTAGCATCGATTATGATATCAACACTCCCTTAGTGTGGATGGGGGAGTGTCGATTTTCTAGCGCTCAGTGGTGCACAAATCGTGTGCGCCGATTTTCTAAAAATTAGTGTTCCTTAAGTGTGAGAGCATCGACGCACCTCTAACACTACCTAGGGAGTGTCGATGATCTGATACTCTTCAATATCATGCCTTCTTTCACTCACAGGAAACCTGCTGTAATGTCCCCAAGGCCGAGCCCTTTATAAACCTGATGTATGAAACAAATTGTACATATGTGTTATAGGCTGGTGAGCTGAGTTCCTATAAGTTGTAGGCTTATGTGTTTGTTAGGCCAGGGAGCCTAAGTGTTGAAGGCCAGGAGCCTGCTGTTGTACTTGTATGTATGCAGAACATTTAATAAAATATAAACACAGCCAGGTGCAGACCGACCACGATGAATGAGTGAAGGGGGACTGAGCTCGGGGGTGACCTACTGTTGAGCTGATGAATAGTGTGGTCTAAGGCTGGGAGGTTCGTGGAAGGCCTGCACTTGGTTGGTGATTTCTACAGCTGTTAAAAGATAAGTATATTGAATTATGCTTTAATCATGTTGAGCATGACTGCGTTGTTTATGTATCATGTTTTCCGCTGTGTAAATGAATTAATGATGAATGCTATGGCTTGTTTAATTATAGCAGTACCCATATATTTTACTCTGAGTTTTAAGTGTGTTTAATTGTGTTAAATTCATTTTCTTATAAAACCCAGTATGAATTCTGTAAATTCCATGTACATAATGGTAACTGAGAGGTTTGGAAACCTGGGTAGTGAAAGGGTACACTACAAATTGGTATCAGAGCAATTGGTACACTACAAATTGGTATCAGAGCTAAGGTTTCGACACTGAGCCTAGATGGACCAGTGGAGCAGTCTTTGGACTGAGAATGCAAGGGGAAATTGAGTCAAGAGGACCAATTTCAGACCTTGGTTTTCTCCAAAGCGTCAAGGAGATACTTGACGAGTTTTTAAGCTCGGGAGGTTTAGCGGTGCTGTGAAACCACAGCTGGTATGGTCTATGGCTACAGGAAGACAGGTCTTTACACCAATGGTGTTAGAACCGTAGGATCTGTTTGGGAGGGAAGGCGAACCCTTGTAACCGTCATATCTGGAGAATGTGCACAAGGTTTAAAGCCTTTGGATATTGCATAGGGGATTGGAAAATCGCGATACGCAAAATCCCGATTTTGTTAAGAACGGTCTGAGTTGTCAGCTCTCAGTCAGAAAACCCGACAGCCGTTGGATATGTCAAGAGATGCCCGAAGGTTAAATCTTAGTATTTAGGGGCGAAAGCTTCGAATTAGCGACAGAGAATCTGAGCCGTTAGATCTCGGTCGGAAAACTCGACAGTCGTAGGATCATTCGGGAGATGTCCAAGGGTTAAACCTTCGAGAATAGGGGTGAATGTTCCGAAATAGATCCAGACCGTCCGAAAAATGGAGGACATGTGTCGTGAAATTTTCCATTCCGGAAAATCAAAAATCGCGAAATCGGAGTCACGAAGGAGGTCGGGAATTTTCATGGAAAAAGTCCCAAAGTCCCGAGATTGAATCGGGATCGTCCATTCGTTGTGGACGTGTGGCAGTAATCCAGGCAATCGGGGAAAGTCCCGATAGACGAGTCATCCATCGGAAATCGGGAATCGCGGAGACAAGGAGTCCATGCGTTGTGAAACTCCAAACCCTGAAACCCCGATGAGCGGTTTGATTACGGTCACAAGGTAGAGGTCACATGGACCTCGGCATAGCCGAGGGGGCTAAGGAAAAGGCGCATCGACAAATCAGGGATCGGGAGTTCGTAAGGATAGGAACTCATGTCGTTGGGGATCACGAAACCCCGATACCCAAAACCTCAATTGGGAACTGTGCCACGTGGACACGTGGAGTTGTACCGTGTGCCAAGGGGTCTGAGTGTTCGTGAGAAGCTCAGGCGAGATAGCACTGTGGGTGCGCAAAGACTCTGCAGGAGCACAAACGTCGAAATACTTTGAAAATTTGAGAGTAAGAACTCAGGAGAAGTCAACATTTTTATACGCGTGGTGAAGCTGAAGGTTCGGGAGCTCATTGGAGAAGAAAGCCAATACTGAGGCCTTGGATAAATCAAATTTCTTCCAAGTGTAGGAAGAAGTGTAGAAAATCAGGAGAGTACAGTCACCGTCAGATCAGGAGAAATTGCACAGAGTTTAAGCCTCTGAAGAAGCGCAGAGAAGGAGAACAGATCTGAGCCATTGGATCTGAGAAGAAACCCTGACAGTCGTCGGATATGTAGGAAGCCGCATGGAGGTTAAGCCTTTGTTAAGGAGGAGAGAAGTCCTAATAGTGACGTAAGTGTTGTGGGACCACCAGAGTCAGAGTGGAGGACAGGTGTCCGTCATCCAGGAAGAGTCGGGAAATCTGTGAGCAAGAGCTCGGGAAATCCGTAGAGAAAATCCCAATA
This sequence comes from Picea engelmannii, assembly GCA_009831015.1. Lineage (NCBI taxonomy): Eukaryota > Viridiplantae > Streptophyta > Pinopsida > Pinales > Pinaceae > Picea > Picea engelmannii. The sequence continues at coordinate 39,357 of ML835026.1, forward strand.
CAATCAGAGCCGTCCATCTGTGGGACAGGTGGCAACCATTGAGAGCCATCGGCGGTTGGCCCCATCGGGAAATCAGGAATCCCGGGGACATGATGTTTAGGCACTTTGAAATTGCGATCTGCGAAACCCCGATGAGTGGGGGCCAGCTGTCACCGCAGCAGAGAAGAAGGATAGAGGCGTAGTGGAGGCCAGCTGTCAGCGATCTGGAGCACATCGGGGATCAACATATCGTGGGTTGCAAGTGCATATGCACATTGACATTGGAAATCCCGTAGCCTCGACGGAATAAGGTAGTGGTCACGAGTACTGGTCACGTGGACTAGGAGCTGAGCCGGAAGGGCAAGCGCGTGGAGGAGCGCATCAGGGATCGAAGAATCGCGAGTCCCGAGGACATGTGCATCGTGACAATGAAAATGTCGAAGCTCCGATGGAGAGTATGACTGAGGTCATATGGTAGTGGTCACGTGGACCAGGGCCTAGCCAGGAGGGCTAGCGTATAAAGAATGCATCAGGTTTTTTTTTTTTTTTTTTGAAGTTCGAAATCCCGACAAGG